>JAJIBD010004070.1:0-78389 GCA_021461705.1 Cryptotis parvus
CTCTCAAACAAAAGCCAAACAAAACATAAAATGGCTCCTTAATTACATACTTAATATCTATTTTTCTTTAGGTATTGTCATAAATAGATAGAAAATGGTGAAAGGACTTAAAGTAGCATGGCAATTGATTTTTTACAATAATTTCTACTTAATTACATATTTTATTTATGTTTAACTTTATTTAAACACCTTGATTTACAAAGTTGTTCAAAGTATAGTTTTCAAGTACTCAATATTCCAACACCAATCTCACCAACAATGTGCCCTTGCTGCCACCAAAGAGCCTTGTTTCCCAGCCCATACCCATCAGCATGCCTGCTCCCTTAGGAGGCACTAAATATATTGCTTTATTACAAAATACATATTAGAATAGTATTGATTAAGTTATGACCTTTATTATGGGGTTGTTACATGCAAATTGGACCATCTGTGTTATTGCTTTCACTTATTGAACTTATTAAACATAGTGGGCTTCTACTCAATTTCTTAACAAAGATATTCATGTTAATTTTTTACAAATATTCAATACTCAACCCCAAACACACCACCATTGCAACTATAGGCAATCATTATTTATGTTGTCTGGGACTCTGGTGAGCCAGGATTGAAATCAGCTTCTCTCTTGAGTGGAGCTCTGATGAGCTGTGGAGTCCAGACATTGAAAATGGCTGCAATTATGGTAAGCAAGTTTTCTCTGGCTGCTTCCAAAGTTTCGGGGTGGCGAGCCTGAACCAGAACCCATCCTCCCTCCTGGAAATCTAATGGTCAGCTGAGCTAGAGGAGAGCCGGATGGCAGCTCTGCCCCTGTGTGTCTGAGTCTCTGCATCGTGGCTATCTAATTATTTCAAATTTTTATAACCACTATTTGGGCTTTTCCTAAGCAAACACTTAATTACATATTTTAATACATAGGATAGCATTTTAAAGATGAATGTTAATGTATAGACTCCCCAAAACATGTTTTAAAGGCTTTTATATTATGAAATTTGCACATGATCTTTGGCATCTTTTTTTTCTTTTCATTACTCCTTTAAATCAATGTTCATGTGAATAGCAGACATAGAATGCTTTGGTCTTTCTGATTCTTATTTTATCTCTAAATTCAGTTAATTCACTATAGGAAAGTTTGACCGAAAACTAAAAAAAAAAAAGGTTTTTTGATCATAAAAGCCTATGAATAAAAAATATAAATGTTTTATGATATTTTGGTCTTTAGACAATTTTACCATTGTATCTAATTCTCTATTTAAATTTGAAAAAATAGCTCATCTGTTTTATTGAATATTAGTTTGTCTTAGAATATATTATACAATTTACTTCATTATCACGATCTTCCCATTGATCATCTATTTGCTAGAGCGGGCACCAGTAATATCTCTATATGTCCTGTCTCATGCCAGTAGAGCCAGGGGCATCGGCTTACTACAGGAACATAAAGAGCCTCAAACCATTATATGAGGTCATGGGAATGACCTAATATAATTGTTACTGGAATTTGGCATATCAAATACAACACAAGAAGATTGCCAGGCTTGCCGAGTGGGAGGCAAACTCTTTTAAACACCTCCAAATAAAGCATTTATTGCTGAGCAGCCGCGGCTGCGGCCGTGCTAACCGGGCTGTGATGGGCTGGTCTGCTGGGTTGAGTTCTGATGAGAGGGAAGTACAAATGTGGAAAATGGCGGCACCCGTGGAGTGAGGGGGGTGGTCTGGCTTGTTGTGAGGCTCTGCCGAGGTGGTGGGCCAGGGCTAGAACCCGCCATGCCTCCCGACTACCTCATGAACAGCTGTGCACAGGGAGAGCAAGGAACTGATCTGCCCCATGTCTGAGAGTCTCTGGACCAGCATACCTGGGCCAAATTGAGGAAAAAGCTGCTGCAGGGTGGGTGTCGATGATTTGGGCTGTGATGGGCTGGTCTGCTGGGTGGAGTTCTGACGAGAGGGAAGTCCAAATGTGGAAAATGGCGGCGCCCGTGGAGTGAGGGGGGTCTGGCTTGTTGTAAGGCTATGCCGAGGTGGTGGGCCAGGGCTAGAACCCTCCATGCCTCCCGACTGCCTCATGAATGGCTGTGCACAGGGAGAGCAAGGATACACATTAAATGTTCATCATAATTTTGTTTTATTTTAATAGTGTGTCATGTGAAAAAATTTTTAATAATTATATGAATAAATGAAATCATCCAGTAAAATAAGTGGTTAAAGCACATTGGTCTACAGGATCTACATAAAATAATATTGTTTTGTTGAAGTTAGGAAACTATTGAAAAATAAAATGGCAAGAGCTATTGATAAAAATGAACTCCTGGTTAAAAGTTGATTTATATAAAAAATATTTAGTCTAATTAGAATCAATATAATAGATTAGAAATAACATCTATGTTAATTTTTGTACAATAGTGAAATTTCTATTAGATGAATTGAATGAAACAAAAGAGTTCCAATAATGCTATAATATTAGGAAACCACATAATGATATTCAAATATGTTACTATTTTGCTTGGCTATTTATGAACATGATATAAAATGTTAATCACATGTACAAGATCTCTGGTAATGACTTCACTTTATATATCACATAGTTTTTCCTTTATTTGTAGTTTTTGAGTCATGCCTGACAGTGCTCTAGACTTACTCCTGGCTCTGTGTTCAGGGATAATTCCTGGAAGATTTAAGAGTCCATTATGAGATGCCAGGAATTGAACCTGGGTCAGCCACATGCAACATAGCTGCCCTACCCACTGTACATCTCTCCAGCCCCATCATATTACACATTTTTATGAAAGTTTGCCTTCCATTCTGACTTTCTGTTCTGTCTTTTCTATTTTACTATAAGTTTTTACTACAAATCATGTACTAGGGCTGGAGCAATAGTACAGTGGGTAGGGTATTTGCCTTGCATGCTGGTGACCCAGGTTCAATCCTGTCCTCTCATATAATATTTTGAGCACTTCTAGGGGTGATTTCCATGTACAGAGCCAGGATTAATCACGGAGCATCACCAAGTGTGATTCCTCCAACACCCCAAAAAGTAATCATGTATATGGTTTTGAAAGTGAGCATAAATAACTTGACCTGTTGCGTAGATGACTATTTTAATAAAAATTATGTTAAAAAATAACTGACTCTATTTTTAGTACCATTTCTTATAAAGCTTACTTAACTTTAGTGGGACACAATAAATTTTGTGTGATTGAACTTAAAACATTAAATTAAACTTTATTAAATTGACCTGATAAAAATGCAATTACCTGGTAATAGTACTTAAGATTTGTATGGAAATAGACTAAAATAAAATAGAAGCAATATAGAATACTAACTCGTGAATTGATACTAAGATTAAAGCACATTTAATTTTTTTTTCTTCAACTCAATCAAAAATTAACATCAAAGGGCCAGAGAGACAGAAACAGCTTAGGGATTGCTTTGCATGTTGCTCACCTGGTTTCAATCCCCAGCATCCTATATAGTCCCCAAGTGTGCCAGGAGTGATTTCTGAGTGCAGAGTGAAGAATAGCCCCTTAGCTCTTCTGGGTGTGGTCCAATAACCAAAACTGAACAAACATCGAAAGCATAGGTGAATGAATTCTCTTTTGTTTTCTATAGCTCTTCATTATGATATTATATATTGATTTCCTAAGGGTTAGCAATTTAGAATGCTTTTCTCTCTTTAAACACACATCAATAATAATAGAAATAAAAATAACAAAAACAGGAATGGTAAAATGCTTGGTATCTATCATGCAACAGAAAATTTTTCAAAGGCAGGATTGTTTATTGCAATGAGAACTGAAAAGCTGATAGCTGATTTGCCAAATGCTTAACAACTGCCTGTTCAGATAGCAGTAATTCACATTAGTCACATACAGTTAGGAGAATTAAGTTCCTCAAGCAGTACATTTGCAATTAGACTTACAAAAAACTGTGACTAAACATGAAAATACTACTAATAATAGATACATGTAACTTTCAATAATTTTAAAAAGCCACTTGTATTCGTCTTCAAAATTGTGTTAGCAAAGAAAATGGACATAAAGGTTTGAAAAGAGATTAAAAAGAAATTTGACTGAAATTTCTGAAATAACGCAATCACTTTCTAGAGCTACAATCCTTATTAGCTTGATTAATATTGACTGGTTTGTTAGTTTGGCATATTCAACAAAATTGATTAAAAAAATATAAATTTTAAGTATACTGCATAATTATTACACGTACCAGAGTTATGAGTAACAGTTCATAAGAAACAATCAAATAGTAGTTTATAAATCACTAAAGTTTGGAAGTGATAAACATACTTAAAGCTAATGTAAGGCTACAAAATATTGATCACTTGATCACTTGATCACTTGAATCCAGTTATTGATCGATTTGCTCGAGCGGGTGCCAGTAACATTTCCATTGGACCCTATCACGTGCCAGTGTAGCCCAATGGCATCTGGTTGATTCAGGAATATGAAGAGCCTCAAACCGTTCCTTCAGGGTCTTGACAAGGAAGTCTGACCATCTTGTAGGTGGGCAGCCACAATATTTTGATATCCAGTGGGAACCAGTCGGTAACGGCTCTAGTACAGCGATTGTCTCCAAATCGCATTACATGTCTAGCCCATCTGATCTTCGATGCCTTGGCAAATGAGACAGCATCCCTGATTCTGGAATAGCGACGGAGGTCAGAACTCCGATTCCTTCTCTCACTTGAGTGAGGCATGATATTCCAAGCATAGCTCTTTTGATTCCTCTCTGGTAGACCCAAATAGCATTCTCAGCCCGCTTTCGTGGGGCCCAGGTCTCCGAGGCGTATGTTAATGCAGAGAGAATGGTGGAGTCAAAGAGATGTGCCTGGACCCGGAGGTTCTTTGTCCTTTTAGCTATTTCTTTGATGCCTTTGAAGGCATTCCATGCTGCTCTCTTCCTGCTGCGCAGCTCAGGTTTTAGGTCGTTCATCATGTTGATTTCTCGACCTAGGTACACATAACTGCTGCATTCAGAGATGTTTGTTCTATTGAGAGTGAATTGGGCCTCTGGAACTAGTTCATTCTTCATAAACATAGTTTTCTTTTAGATTCAGCTGTAGACCTATCTTTCCACATCTCGGTCAAAGTAAGCCAGCATTTGTGCCACTTGGCTTTTTGTTTGGTATTATTAGAACGATGTCATCAGTGAAGCTGAGGGGGTGTAGTTGCCAACCATCTATCTTCACTCCCATTCCTTCCAAATCTAACTGTCGCATGATGTTCTTGAGGGTGGCGCTGAAGGAATTTTGGTGAAATGGTATCACCCTGTTGAACCCCTCTTTTCACATTAATGATCACTTCTTTGTAGAATGGTGAGATCCTGGTGGTGAATCTGTAATACAGCTCACGAAGAATCTTGATGTATTGGGTTTGAACACCCTGTTTGGCAAGGGCTAAGATGACTGCTTCAGTCTCCACAGAATCAAAGGCTTTAGGTAAATCAATGAATGTGAGACAGAGCGGCATCTTGTACTCCCTACAAATCTCAATGAGCTTGGTTACTGTGTGGATATGGTCGATTGTGCTGAATCCTTTCCGGAAGCCTGCTTACTCTCCTGGTTGTCCTTCATCTATTGTTCTGCTAATCCTGTTCAGGATGACTCGTGTAAACAGCTTGTAGATGACAGACAACAGGCAGATGGAGCGATAGTTGCCGATGTCGTGAATATCTCCCTTCTTGAAAAGTAGAACTGTCCTGCTGGTTTTCCATTTGGAGGGCACCTTGCATTCCGGACAGGTAGTGACTGAAGAGCCAGCTTCTGCTGCATCTTCCAGAATTTCTGCTCTTCTGTCTTTGAGGTCTTATTTTATCGCGTCTGTGCCTTTTGCAAGCTTGGACATTAGCATTTGGTCTCCTGAGGCTTGCGCCTTGCCACGTTGGCAAATGAGCTCAAAAGTTTCTGAAGACAAGGGTCCTTTTGTTTCTTTCTCTCTCTCAGCATTCCTCGCACAATCATGGAGGTGCTGAACCAGTCGGTTGTATTCTTCATCGATGTCGCCAATGATGGTATCTTCCCATGTTGCTGCAATGGTGCCAAAGAGTTCCCAGTTGGTGGTCGTTCGGGGAGTTCATTTCTTAAACTTTGCAGTCTTTTCTCCCCTGTTGCAAGAAGTATAATTTTGCACGAAGGGAGACAGTGGTCCGATCCTGTTTGGAACTTGGGGACGACAGCTACATCGGTCAGACAAAACCATCGACTGAAGATGATGTGATTAATTTCATTATGGTACTGTCCGCCAGGAGGTTGCCATGTCCAACGTTTTTGCTTCAGCCTTCTAGAACTGTGAGTTCCCATGAATGGTCTTGGTGGACATGATGAACTCAGATAGTCTCTCACCCTGTTAATTCCATTCTAGGCCATGGGTCCCGATGTGGAGTGCTTCATCCAATCTTCTTGGTCCTATCTTTGCATTAAAATCACCGACTATGATCTTGTAGAAGGTGTGATCTTTTTTATAGAACTCCTCCAATTCCATGTAGAATTTCTCAATTTCATCTTCTTTGCATGTGAATGTTGGTGCGTAGACAATGAAGATAGAAATTTCTGGCAGTGGACCACATCTCTTCAAGTGTAATCATCCTATTCGGTTTGTTAGGCATTCAAATGAATCAACCTTGACGGCCATGTTCGTGTTGACAAGGACACCAACACCACCGATGCCTCTTTCATAACATGTTCCAAGGAACAATTCTTCTCTGGTGTCAAATACAGCATGATGCAACTGATGCCTCCCTTGTCACAGTCAGACCAATGATGTCGTACTTGATCTTTTTGTGCTTTCACCATCAGATCCTCAATATATGCTTCCAACGCCAGCGATACGTGCATTGAAAGTACAGTCATTTTAGTCCTTCTTTATTTTGGCAGCCTAGGATGGCTGTGAATTTTATCAGGCATTGCTTGTTGGACACAGGTACACCGGCAGAGCAGAAACCAGCTTTCCCGTTGAACCCCCTGCATTCCATGGACCACAAGAGCAACTTCTGACCCGAGTCCACCATCCTGATGGAGCCCTCGGAGGAGCCCAGAGAAACCCCCACACCTTGCTGGCAGCGATCTTCACAATCCACACTCCGCAGCTGGTAAAATCTCCACCCAGCAGTTTAATCCAGTCTCCAGGAAGCAGATTAATCCAGACTCCAGCCTGGCTTGTCAGAAACCCAGCCTACAAGGACCCATCCTGCAGGGACCCGCCCTTCAGAGGGAGAGTATTTCAAGCCCAGGAATGCTTGAGCCTAAGACACAGGTACACCCGGCAGAGTAGAATCCACCTTTCTCCATTGTGAGGTGGCCGCTGTGTGGCCGAGATTTACCTCCAAATTACCGTAAATATTCTACCCACCCCTCTGAGAGAACCCCATAAAGTAATGAGAATATAGCGCCCGCATGGCAGAGCCTGGCAAGCTGTCCGATGTGTGTTTGATATGCCAAATCCAGTAACAGAAATGTTTATTTTACTGACCCCGAAAGAGCCCTTAATACTGCAGCAGTACAAAATATTTGGTGCAATTAAATTTAACAATAAAATTACCTATTCTTTAGTGATATGTTCAAAGTTTATTGTGCAAATGATGTACTAACTTTTGTAAAGAAATGTAGTAATTCAGTAATCTTGATATTATTCTATAACTTGTCTTTCTTCAATTTCATTATAAAATTTATTTACATTTCTATGAGTGATGCTTTAAAACATGTAAAAGCAGGGGTTGTGACATGCTTATATATAGCAGGTAGGACACTTGCCTTTAATGTAGTCTGATCTCCAGCCACCACCACATGCTCCCACAGCCCTTGTCACTTGTCATTTGTCTTCCCGTTGTTCATCAATTTGCTCAAGTGGGCCCCAGTAACGACTCCATTCACTGGGAATGAGGGCCATTATTGTTACTGCTTTTGGCATATTGAATACACCATGGGTAGCTTGCCAGGCTCTGTAGTGGCTCTGGGTTCATCCCAGGGGGCCCAGTCTTTTTCTATGTCAGACCATCAACCATCCAGGGCCCAAGGGGCACAGCCATGGGTATGGAAGAGCCTGTCTCCCTGTCTGCAACCACAACTGGGCTCTGCAGCCACACCTGCAACACCTGGCAGGAGACATTAGCAAGCTTAGAGTCACAAATAACCTCTTAACATTACTGAATGTGCACCCAAAAATAAAGGAAACATGTAAAGAGCAATTAGCAAACTGTAGAATCAGAGTTTAATGAAAACTTAGATCAACGATTTTAGGTAAAATATATGTTAAATAATAAGACTTAATTTTCCTTTAATATAGAAGAGATTTCTATCACTACCTTCTCCTAGAACAGCTTTAATTTGTAACTTCTTTAGCTGTCTCTAGGAAATATATGCAAATTCTTTCAAAAACTAAATAAGCCTCCTGATTGCTTTAAGACCAGGAATGGTTTTCTCAAAAGGCCTAGGAACTATGTTGGAATATGCTATTCTCTTCCTTCCCATTGGACGGTTCACAGCTTAATTTAATAAACTGATGCTTCAAGTGAAAAACTGTAATATGTTCAAGGAAATCTGAAGTTTATTTTTTCTCTAGATAATCCTATACACTAGTAATGTTTCTAAGATCTTAAGTACTATTATGAAAAATAGTCTATCAAACGCTCTTAATCAAGAATGAGTTATTACTAATAATCTTCCTTTATAAAGTTATATTAGATTTAACAAAAAACATAATAAATATAAAGATATTTGTTATAAGGAAGTGCTTCATGTCTCTATGGAAGCTGAGAATTCCAATATTTGCAATCTTCGAGCTAGAAAGCAAGGAATACTGAAACTCAATGACAAATAACTTTTTTTAAAAAAAAATTTTTATTATACCACCGTGAAACATACAATTACAAAGGTGTTCATAATTGGTTCTTGGTAATACAGTATTCCAGCACCCATTCCTCCACCAGTGCCCCATTTCCACCACCAATGTACCCCACCCCCTCCCCACACCCCAGGCTGCCTTAATAGCAGGTACCCCAGTTTCCTCTCTTTTCTCTCTCTGTCTCTCTCTCTGTCTCTGCACTCTCTCTCCCTCTTATTTTACACATTGTGGCTAGCCCTGCAGATATTTAGAGTTTATCACTTAAGTCTCTTTGTGTATATTCAATGGTGAGTTTTAATCTGCCATTACCATTCCCCACATTTAGTAAAACACTGGTATCTATTTATGTCATATTAATGAATGCAGTCATTCTATATCTGTCCTTTTCCTTCTGACTAATTTCACTCAGCATGATAGTCTCCATGTCCATCCATTTGCAGGTAAATTTCATAATTTCATCTTTTCTGACAGCCGCATAGTATTCCATAGTGTAGATGAACCACAGTTTCTTTAGCCAGTCCTCTGTTCTCGGGCATTTAGGTTGTTTCCAGATTCTAGCTATAGTGAATAGCGCAGAGATGAATAAAGAAGTACAGATAGTGTTTCTGCTATGCGTTTTCCGGTCTCTCGGGTATATTCCCAGGAGTGCTATTGCTGGATCAAATGGGAGCTCAATATCTAGTTTTCGGAGGAATGCCCATATTGTTTTCCAAAAAGGGATGGACCAGTCGGCACTCCCACCAACAGTGGATCAGAGTCCCCTTTTTCCCCACATCCGCGCCAGCACCGATTGTTCTTGCTGTTTTGGATGTGTGCCAGTCTCTGTGGTGTGAGATGGTACCTCATTGTTGTTTTGATTTGCATCTCCCTGATGATTAAAGATGAAGAGCACTTTTTCATATGCCTTTTGGCCATTCGAATTTCTTCTTTTGGAAGCTTCTGTTCATTTCTTCTCCTCAGACTCATGATGATTCAATTAAAAAAATGGAAAGGTGATGAGTACAAAATTATGAATCTTAAAGTAAAGCTATAGGAGATCTGCCAATGTGCTTCTAGAGAGAAGGCAGGTAAACTCCTGGGCCAAGATAACCCAGTAGAGTAGATCGTACTTGAGGTAGAAAAAACTAATGGTATGCCGGCTAAGAAACATTCAGGACAAAGGAATTTCTTATTTTTAGATGAGACAGATTGTTTGTCTTCTTGATGTCTTCAGTGGATAACATGGGGCCCACTCACATTATGGAGACTTGCTTTACTTAGCCTACCAACTGAAATATTAATTTCACTCATAAACACATTAACAGTCATAGATAAATATATGAATAGCATCTAAAAATTTGGCACACAAAATGAACCATGAGAGTAAGCTGAATTGTGTTTGAATATAGTACAGCTAATAGAGGTGATATAGGTGTCAGAGATGGAGATAGTTGGTACAAATATATGGGGTCTTACTAAATAGTTTTCAAATTTCCCAGGGCTTCACTGCCAGTAAAGTTAGGCAAATTGAATGACTTAGTTCCTGATAGACACTAAGGCACTGCTTAGATTCAGTGGTGCTGGGAACCACCAGGCCTATGACCTAATGCTCTTGGGGTCCAGCAAGCTACTTTGGGGAGAGAGGAGGAAACATGGTTCCTGATATTAAAGTATGAACTGCGCATGCAAAGCAAGCACTCCTGCTCACTGAGTTATCCCACCAATTCCTAAATGTCTTTCAACCTTTCTCTTTAAATATCTTTAAATATCTTAGTATTATCTATGATGGAAAATAAGGTTCTGTTTAACACTTATTTGAACCAAAAATCATTTCTGTTTCCTTTTTTGGAGAGAATTTTGGGTTGGGTTTCGATTTTATTTTTTAGCTGCTTGTATCCAGCACCATATGTGTGAAATTATTTCTAAACTCTGATTTACCTTTTTGTTCTTCTGGTATCTAATGGTGACTTCTAGTAATAATGATCACAGTTTTCTATTACTAAAATCCTATTTTATCTTCCACTAGTTTCCATGTTTTGATTTACTTTGTATTAGAATGGTAATTTTATTTCAATAGATCTTGTTAAAGTTAGGTTTGTGTGATCAGTAGGGTTTCTTAGTGTTTTTTAGTGGTTTATGCTCACTAAATGTCTATAATCTATTGTCTTAGGAGCAGGAAATCAGACATTTTAATATCTTATTATGATGTATGCATAGACACAATTATAGTTTTTAGGATAAAATCCATATATGTTACTTATCTCCCCCAAACAGTGAAATTAACTTGGTGCAAATAGATCCTGCTAATTTCAGAGGAAATGATTTGTGAAAAATGAAAAAAGAAACTGAGAAGAAAATGGCAGCATAATCTAAAAGAAATGAACTAAGAAAACCTTTTTAAGTAGAAGACTTATAGATGAACAATAATTAAAGTAATGTGAGATTGTACAAGCAGTGGATACAAGAACAGTTTGCACTTCAAGGAGGTTTCTAAAGGGAAAAAATGGAAATAAATAAAAAAGTCCTAGGGATTTATTAATGATTTATTCCCTTTTTGAATATCTTAATAGCTCTCATTTCTAATTCATTATGCAGCTACAGTGCCCATCCTGCAACACAGTGTTTCAGTGGCACTAATTATTTCTGAAATTTCCCAGTGAGAAATTACAAATAAAACTTCTAGGTGGTGCTCATTAATCCTGTACTTGAACAAATTATTCAGCATTTTCAAGAGATCAGATGTATAGCTTGCTGTTTAGAGAACTACAAGGCCAATCGCTTAATCTCATTGGGTTTTAACATTTTAATGACTGTTTGTAGTTTGTATTGTGAGAAAACAATAAAATCTACTTGATAGCCTGTTAAGCTGAGCAGTCATTGTTGCTGTTACGCTTTTTAATTAGGAAGATTTCTGTGAATTCTGTTCAAAGATGATCTTTAATTGTCTTATACACTCTGGAATAAGTTTTTATTTGTTAAAAAATTTAATAATGTCACCAAATATCAGTATATAATTGAATTGTCAGGAGAAAATTCTATTTGATATCTGGTGTTTGTATATTGTTGAATAGTTTCTCAATGCTTTCATTCAAGCATTGCTATAGGTTTAGGTTACTTACATTTCAAGTAAAGTAGTTCCTAAAATGTTAATTTACTAAAAAATAATGAAATACAGGACTATATCTAATAAAATGCTTTATTTGTAGGTTTTCTAGATTGTTTCATAAAATTTTCTTTAATGACCATGTTATATACTTATAACATATATATTATGACCATGTTAGCATACTCTTGGTTACAAGAGTATGCTACCCGCACAGCAGAGCCTGGCAAGCTACCCGTGTTGTATTTGATATGCCAAATACCAGTAACAATTATAGACCTCATTCGGAATGGATTGGGGCTCTTTATGTTCCTGGAGCAAGCAGATGCCCTTGGGCTCTACTAGCATGAGGACAGGACATATGGAGATGTTACTGGGGCCCGCTTGAGCAAATTGATGATGAACGGGAAGACAGTGATACAGTGATACAGTTATATACTTAACAAGACATTCTCCCTCATAATTATAAATGCACAGTTTACATTAAGTGATACCCTAACAACAATTATGTTAGAGTCTACATCCATTTTTAAAAATTAATTTTCATACATGATCCTGGAGTCAGGAATGCGGTCTCGTTTGCCAAGGCATCAACAATCAAATGGGCTTGGCATATAATGCGATTTGGAGACCATCGCTGGACTAGAGCCATTAGGGACTAGATCCCACGGGATGTCAAAATATCCCATGACCACCCATCTACATGATGGCCACACTTCCTCATCAAGACACTAAACGAACGATTTGAGGCTCTTCATATTCCTGAAGCAACCAGATGCCTTTGGGCTACACTGGCACGTGATAGGGTCAACTGAAAACTGGCACTTTAATAACTGGATGCCAAGTGATCAAGTGATCAAGAACAACATATTCAGATAAAAAAATATGGTGGTCTCAGGTTTAAAAATTCACTTTTAAATGTACTAACAAATAATTTACCTAAAACTAAAATGTTTTATTCCAGATTTAATTATAGGATAATAGATGTCTATATAGTTTACTTTAGAAGGAACTAGGAATTTATCAAATACATTATATTTGTCTTTTTCCCTGAAGAACGTTTATAGTTTTATGTTGAAAAGTCAAATATAAGAATGTGTACTTGTGCAAATTATTGAATATTCTTGTGTGTTTTTACATATATACATATATCAATTAATGTATAGTCTTGTCGCTTGATGATTTTGTGACCTACATATATTTAATTAATTAAAATGGTAGTAGCAGAAGTTGAAAACAGTAAAATTAAAAACATTTAAGAACCTTTAAAATGCTATTTATCTTAGCAACATAACAGTGTACTTTTTAGAAACTTGTGGTGCAAGAGAAAAACATAATCCTTTATAGCTAAAAAGCAATCCTCGGGAGAAAAGAAGATGGGAGGCATCACCTTACCCAAGTTCAAACTGTACTACAAGGCAGTAGTAATTAAAAACAGCATGGTATTGGAATAAAAACAGACCCGTGGACCTATGGAATAGAATTGAGTATCCTGACACCCAACCTCAAACACATGATCATTTAATCTTTGATAAAGGTGCACGAGTCCTAAAATGGAGTAAGGAAAGCCTCTTCAATAAGTGGTGTTGGGGAAAACTGGGCAGCGACATGTAAAAAGAATGAATGTGGACCTGTGTCCAACACCATACACAAAAAATCAGATCAAAATGGATTAAAGATCTCAATATCAGACTTGAATCCATAAAGTACATTGAAGAAAATATAGGAAAAACCCTCCATGACATTGAAGCTAAAGGCATCTTCAAAAGATGAAACATCACTAACAAAGCAACTAGAAGAAAATATAAACATATGGGACTACATGAAACTAAAAAGCTTCTGCACCTCAAAAGAAACAGTGACTAAGATACAAAAAGCAGTCCACAGAATGGGAAAGAATATTCACCCAATACCCATCTGATAAGGGGGGTTAATATCCAGGATATATCAGGCACTGGTAGAACTTTTACAAGAAGAAAACAAACAACCCCATCAAAAAAATGGGGAGAAGAAATGAACAGAAACTTCAGCAAGGAAGAAATTTGAATGGCCAAAAAACATATGAAAAAAATGCTCATCATCACTAGTCATCAGAGAGATGCAAATCAAAACAACAATGAGACACCACTTTACACCACAGAGACTGGCACATATTCAAAAGAACAAGAACAACAAGTGCTGGCGTGGGTGTGGGGGAAAAGGGGACACTCATCCATTGTTGGTGGGAATGCCCGGCTGGTACAGCCTTTCTGGAAAACAATATGGACTTTCCTCCAAAGAATAGGAATTGAACTCCCATTTGACCCAGCCATACCACTCCTGGGAATCTACTCTGGGAAGCCAAAAATACGCAGCGGAAACACCATCCCTACTTTTATGTTCATAGCAGCATTATTCACAATAGCCAGAATCTGGGAAGCAACCAGAGTGCCCAAAAAATCGATGACTGGATAAAGAAGTTTTGGTACATCTACACAATGGAATACTATGCAGCGGTTAGGAAAAATGAAGTTATAAAATTTGCCTACAAATGGATGGACATGGAGAAGATTATGTTCAGCGGAAATTAGCCAGAAGGAGAGAGACAGAAACAGAATGACTGCATTTATCTGCATAACATAAATATATAGGTACATATTATGATACCAATATCCAAGGTCAAGTGAAGCATATATCAGGGAGGTCCCTGTCAAAGGTGGAAATTATCACAAACGTGTGGGATTCAGAGGCTAGGTAAGACAGAAATGGAACAGTGTTCTAACAATTGTTGAGGGTACTAATGCCAACCTAGAACTGAGCATTAAATAGAGGCAAAAGATACACATGACAACCCCTTTAATGTATGTTCTGTAACCCATAGTCTGGAGGGAAGGAAAAGAGAAAGAGAGAGAAATGGAAAGAAATCAAGAACCTGCCATGGAGCAGGGCTGGGGAGGGGAGGGAACCGGGGGACGTTGGTGGTGGGAGATGGGCACTGGTGGCGGGATGGTTGCTGCAACACTGTTTGACCAAAACCCAAATATGAACTTTTTAATTGTATATCTTTGTAACTTTAAAAATAAAAAAATAAAAAAAAACATAATCCTTTAAATGAAGAAGTAACAGACTATAATGAATTTAGAAATGTGCAAAGTTATATTTCAGTTCACACCTCCCACGTCTTTTTCCCAGGATTCCAACATATCTAAGAATAAAGGGAAAAATTTAAAGCAAAGGTCATTTCAGTACAAGACATAACTTTTAAAGATCAATGGATGATTTTTCATACAGTTCAGTTAAACAGATAGAGAGAGTTTTTCAAAAGGTGTTAAAATGCATTTTGGTAAGCAATATTTTTGTATGATACTTAATCCACAGTTAGTCAAACAAGAAGAGATCTAGGAAAAAATTCCTAACAGCTAAGAACTGATAGACAAGAGATATGTTAATCAAGGTCATAAATATTCAACACATATATGAATATTTTTGAAAGTCTATTTTAGAAAAAATATCTGAGTAGATTTTTATGTCATTTCCTATTTTTAATATTAAAATATTTGTAATAATTTTCAAAATGCATCTTTTATTTTCATATCTGTATTTTTCACTACTGAGATAGCATGGTTAAAAGTGTTGACATTTGAATTTTCATTAAACCAAAATTTTGAATCACCGCTATCACTATTGTCCAGATCTTCCACCATTACACCTTCCATCTACTGTCTCCACCTTCACTCACAGTTCCCTAAATTTTCATTATGTCCTTCTCTTTAGTTTTATTACAATAGACCAAGGATCCACTTTTATTGATTACTATTCATTGCTTAGCTCTTTTTTTCTATATGCAACATAAAAGTGAATTTATCTGCTATCTGTCCTCTGTCTGACTTATTTTTTAAACATAATATGCCCTACTTGCACTGAAGTTTTAGAGAAAGAAGAGAGCTTATCTTTTCTTACTGCATTGTAGGATTCCAAAGTCTATACTGGTATGTTTTCCAGTATCCTTACCCATTTATTTGTCATAGAAATTTGAGTTGTTTCCAAATCTTAGATATTGTAAGTGATATTACTCTTTAAATAGATTACATCTATCTGCTTAAATGAAAGTTTATGTGTTTTGGGGACTAATGCCAAGAAATGCTATCACTGAATCATACCCAATGTTTTTCTTTACCTTTTTTTCCTTTTTTAGAAGTTTTTATACTGTTTTTCAGAGATGCTGACCCAGAAAGTATTCTTACCAACAATGCTGTGAGAGCTTTTAATGCCAGCACAGATTTCTTTCCAGTCTCTGAGGGGGATAGATAATTTTTGTTTTGATTTTCATAGTCCCAATAACAAAGGATGTTAGTGAACTTTTAGCATGTGTGTATGCCTTTTGTGTCTCTTCTTTAATAATGGATTTTATTTGTTTTATTTTTTAACTAAGAAAGGCAATAAAATTAGCACAAAAATGAAGACTAAATGATGAAGTAGATTCTTCTGACATGAGTAGGTAAAATCTTTACTACATAAATGATTGTATGTTATTTATTCTGAATACCTTCATTGGGCTGAGAGATTCATATATAATGCCTCACTATCACTATCACTATCCTCCCGTTGATCATCTATTTGCTAGAGCGGGCACCAGTAATATCTCCATATGTCCTGTCTCATGCTAGTAGAGCCCACGGGCATCTGCTCTCTCCAGGAACATAAAGAGCCTCAAACTGTTATATTAGGTCATCGGAATGAACTAATATAATTGTTACTGGTATTTGGCATATCAAATACAACACGGGCAGCTTGCCAGGCTTGCCATGAAAAGTACACTTATCACTGTAAGTATCACTGTATCATTGTAAACTCACCTCAATAAAACTATTTTTTTAAGAACTAGAGCTCACCATATCTAAAGTGACACCTGGAGCCTTATATATAAATTTAAGGTAATTCAAATATATATTTTAATCCATAATAATAACAGAACTGAAATTTAAAAAATGCTATAAGGGTCCTTTTGCCTGCAGTAGTTTACATTCAACAGAGGACTGTTGATAACTAATTTCAGATATAAGTTACAAAGGACCAAAGGAACATGAATGTAGCTGAGACTGGACAGTTTCTTTTCCCGGAGGGTGTCTAGCGCAGGCAGCAATAGCCCTTGTTGCAGATTGCAGATTCCTTACTCTGTCTAGAACCCTCTGATTGAGTATCTGCTGGTGCGGCACTGTTCGAGACATAATACTGGCCTCTAAGATCCCTCCTAAACCACACGGATGATGTGTGGTTTATATAAATGAGAGATATTTCTTTGATTTCAGGATGAAATCAAAAGAAAGCTAAACTGCTGCATTTTCTTTCTCTGTTGAAAAGAGGAAAAAGGAACAAAGAAATCTAACAACTCAAAAGTTTAGTCACTTATCAAAAGATATTGGTGATTAATAAAACAACCAATGTAGGATCAATGGAACTGCTTCTGTTAGATCTTGCAAAAAATATTTTATTCTTAAAACATTCACCACAGGTATTGTAGCGTTACAGCTGCCTTTTAGATTTTTGAATTCATCATTTTTTTTTTTTTGCTTTTTGGGTCACACCCGGCAGTGCTCAGGGGTTACTCCTGGCTCTTTGTTCAGGAATTTCTCCTGGTGGTGCTCGGGGAACCATATGGGATGCCGGGATCGAACCCGGCCAGCAAAGGCCAGCCGTGTGCAAGGCAAACGCCCTACCGGCTGGGCTATCGCTCCGGCCCCTGAAGTCATCATTTTTAATAAGAAATAAGTTAAAGTAAAGATCAGTTATTTGTTTTGTAGCTTATCACAGTAAATCAGAAGAAATATGATTTATGCTTTCTTTACTACATAAATGATTGTATGTTATTTATTCTGAGTACCTTCATTGGGCTGAGAGAGACATATATAATGCCTCAACAATAAATTTGAGCCTATCAAAGTAGGTTTAAATCTTAACTTTAATGTAAGTTTCATAAAACTTAATTATTTCATATCTTTTGTTTTTAAATATTATCACGAGCAATATAATAATATCACATTTTCAGCTTATTATGTGTTAAAATGTTACACATCAATGATACATAAAGTCATATGGTAATTTGATATATATTAAATCATCTTTGAAAACAGTTGAGATATATATTTATGTATATATATGAGATATATTATATTTGCTATTAAATTATGTTACTCTATGTAATCTAAAATTTGTGTATGAAAAGGTCAGGAAGTAGCAAAGATATTATCGATAACTATATGTATATGAAATACTGTCTTGACTCATCATTGGTCTCTTTCAAATTATTAGCTCTGTCTTAGCTCCTTGCCACTACCACCATTAAACCATTAAATAAAAATAAGGGACAGGAACAGTTGTAGAGTGGCTACATGCCAGGAAACATGCCTTGAATGTAGCCAAGCCAGGTTTAATCCCTGGCACACGTATGGTCTCCTGATTACCATAAGGCGTGATAAAGAAAAAGAAAAGAGAAAGTCTTGGAATCCACAAACGATTGGTTATCACTTTGGTGGTCATCCAAAGAAACACACTATATAATTTTAGACTCCCTCAATAGACATTCAAAATTATTATTTGTTTGGGCTCAGAAGAGTCCCTGGCATATATTGGGGTTGTTCAGGGTCCCCTGGCAAGCTCAGAGCAGATGACCATCCCCTCTGAATGATCACTGTCTTCCCGTTCATCATAGATTTGCTCGAGTGGGCACCAGTAACATCCTCCATATGTCCTGTCTCATGCAAGTAAAGCCCAGGGCACCTGCTTGCTCCAGGAACATAAAGAGCCTCAAGCCAATCCATCAGGTCATGGAAATAAGGTCTATAATTGTTACTGGTATCTGGTATATCAAATACAACACGGGTAGCTTGCCAGACTCTGCTGTGCTGGTAGCATACTCTTGTAGCCATCTCAAAATCCAGCATTTATTTATAAACA
This sequence comes from Cryptotis parvus, assembly GCA_021461705.1. Lineage (NCBI taxonomy): Eukaryota > Metazoa > Chordata > Mammalia > Eulipotyphla > Soricidae > Cryptotis > Cryptotis parvus. Next base: position 18,859 of record JAJIBD010004070.1, read on the forward strand.
GCGAGGCCACAGCGGCCGTACGAGCCGGGCTATAATAGGATGGTCTGCTCTGTGGAGTTCTGATGAGGGGGAAGTCTGGATGTGGAAAATAGAGGTCCTCATGGAGTGGAGGGTTGTCTGGCTTGTTGTGAGGCTCTGCTGGAGTGGCAAGCCCGGGCTAGAACCTGCCATCCCTCCTGGGCACCTCATGAGCGGCTGGGCACAGTGAGAGCCATTAGCAGCTCTGCCCCATGTCTGCCCTCTGAATGATGGACTAAGGAAAAGGACCAAAGTTTCTTCATAGTCAGAAGTTCTATCATTTAGTATCTGCTACACTTTCCTTTCACCCCCAACTCAAGTCAACCCCGCTAGTTAAATCCTTCCAAAAGTTTGTGCATTACAAAAGGTAACCGATTTTGGTTCTGAAACTATGGCAATGTGTAAAAGCCCCTCAATCCCAGGGTAATCTATCAGGGAACCTCCTTCCAGAGAGATTCCTGCCCTGGGGCTATAGACCACCAGAACAGAGGCTGATTTCCAGCTAAGGGCAAATTGTTTTCTCATTTTTCTTTGCTGTTATTTTTTTACTTGTAGAAGGTGAGATTTTTTACAGAACTCCTCCAGTTCCATACAGAATTTTTCAATTTCTTCTTCCTTTGTATGTGAATGTTGTTGCGTAGACAAAGAAGATAGAAATTGCTGGCAGTGGGCCACATCTCTTCAAGGGTAATCATCCTATCTGTTTTGTTAGGCATTCAAATGAATCAATGTTGATGGCCATGTTCGGGTTGACAATGACACCAATGCCACCAACACCTCTTTCGTCGCATGGACCAAGGAACAGTTCTTCTCGAAGTGTCAAAAACCGCATGATGTGATTGACACCTCCTCATCTCAGCCAGATCAATAATGTCATACTTGATCTTTTTGCGTTTGCACCATCAGGTCCTTGATATATATTTCCGATGCCAGTGTATGTGCATTGAAAGTACAGACAGTCATTCTACTTGGGCTACACTGGCATGTGATGGGGTCAAATGGAAATGTTACTGGAGCCCACTCAAGCAAATCGATGAATAAAGGATGACAAGTGATCAAGTGATCAAGTTATATTTTTACATTTACTTCTTAATAATCTTTCTATTCATTTTGTATAAACACATAAGAGATACAGGCATTGATGTCCAAGTAGGTAATTAAGCAGAAAGGGCAGCTTGTCCTGGGGACATCTCTCCATATAGTCCAGGACTATAGTCCTCAGACCAGGTTAGGCTTTATTCTAACTCAAAAGTGGCTCTTTTTTTTTCCTCTTTTTGGGTCACACCTGGCTATGCTCAGGGTTACTTCTGGCTCAGCACTCAGGAATTACTCCTGGCGGTGCTCGGGGACCAAATGGGATGCCGGGATCGAACCCGGGCTGGCATGGGCTGGCCGCATGAAAGGCAAATGCCCTATGCGCTGGGCTATTGTTCGGCCCCCTCAAAAGTGGTCTGATATCAGTTGTTTCTCTTTGGGTCAAGTCCGATTTTGCTCCATGACCGTGCTCTTAGTTTATTATAGAGCTTATGAAGCTTACTCTGTTCAATGTCTAGGCCAGGAAATAACTCATGGCTTGTGTGGGTCCATGTGAAGCCCAGGACGAGACTCTTCTATTGTATCAGAAACTAGAATTGGTCTAACGGCAACTGAGGTTTTAAGTTAGGAAATATGACAGATACCCAAGAGTAAATATTTCAGATTTAATTAACTCCTATATAGCAAATTCATGGCATTAACTGTTTCATTTGTTTATTGTTTCACTGTGTCTATGCAAAAGGATGTTCCTCTAATATAAGAATGTGCAAAGGGAATACAGGAAAAGAGAAAAACAACATTTCACTTACAATACAAAACCCGAAGCTGTAAGTTACTGTTCTGGATAGAAGAAGGATAGTTTCTCAGTAGGCGACAGGGGGGCTGCGAACAAAGAGTAATCCAACAATTATCGAATCAAGTTTTACCAATATATTTTTATTTTGGAAGCCCCACCAAAGAAAATCACCAATTTTTACTCCTTTCTTGAAATATTACCTCTAGAATAATGTTATTACAATGATTAATGCATATGTATTTTGTTGTTGTTTTGTTTGTTTTAGGTTATTTTGTTTTTGTTTTGAGTGTCAATAGCTGTCCTCCGACGTACTCCCTGGCTCTGTGCTGATGAGTGGCTACTGGGAGTACTCAGAGTACTCTTGTGATATGCTTGGGATCCAGTCTAGGTCAACTAAGTGCCAGAAAAGCACCAAAAACTCTCTGCTCCTTCTTTGGCTTGCATGGGTTTTGGCTAGAAAACAGGAGGTTTGAACATTCAAGCTTTTTTATCCTCAGGAGAGGCTTTTTTTTTTCCTTTTTTTTTCCTTTTCCTTTTTGTCTTTACTTTTCTATTCTTTTCCTTACTTTTCTTCCTCCTCCTCTCCTTCTTCGTATTAATTCAGATAGTTTAGTGAGAGACCAATGCAGTATTCTGAATCTAAAGCCAAATAAGGATGTTGAGAAATGGTCTTTATATATTAAGAACCATTTTGAAAATCCTACTCTCTGAATTCAATGGAAGGTGATTCAGCAGCCTCAATCATTTATCTGATTTAAAGTTGTATTACTTAAATGTGCAATGCTCTTAATATTTATATATTGAGCAAAGTATTAAATATTTGTTCAATATGCATATCTTCTTGCTTTGAATAAAGCTTTATTTAAAGCAACAAGATATGCATATCCCTGAACCATGTGATAATATGATCCTTCCCACAAAGTAAAAAAGTGAACAATTAGAAAATGGAGGGATTTATATATTTTTTTAAAAAGGACAATGATTAATAAATTTGGTATGAAAATACTGATATCAAAAGAAGATAGCATGCCAAAGTACTAAGGATTCTAATTGCATGTTCTAATTCTAAGCATGTAACCATTGAATTGAACAATAGTACTGAGAAAAGTTGTCTTCACTATGGATTGCAGATGAGTTTAAAATGTTTAAAATATTCAGAAGAGTAAAATACATATAATTAAGGAATGTGTAAAGCTTTGATTTCAAGAGTGAAAGCAATTAGTAATTTACTGATAAAATTAAATATGTATTATACCAATTTAATAGCACAAAATGACTCTTGAATTATATCCAAAAATACCTAAGACATATGTATAACTTAAAATTTAAATAACTATTAATCATTTCAAAAGAATACTAAACAATTAATTATTGGCTAAATTTACAACTCATTTCAATTACCTTAACATAAATTGAATTTACAACTTGCTTTCTGACCTATTTATATTAGAAACAGATTGCATGTGAAAACATCATGTGAATCTTTGGATTGATATTATTAATATATATTATATATATATATTATACTTATATACACACACCACATTACATACATAGAATGAGTGTTTTGGGTAATTATTGTTAAATCAATAGGATTACCTTAGGATTGAGAAAGATTAGTAGATATTTTTCTTTGGTGCTTTGTCTAAAAATAATTCTGTGTGTGAGCATGTGTAGGTGTGCGTGTGGCAAGAATGTAGGATGTTAATGAGAGGTTATGTTAACAATATATAGAGGAAAATAATATGGAATGTAGGTCCTAGCTACGTGCTGGAGTCATTGTGGAGAATAATAGCATCACAAAACTTATTTATGCAGTTATTTCCCAACACCTTATTCAACAAAGCACACTTATTCAAAGGTCTTTAAAAAATACATTGAAATGGTATTCTTTTTAATTTCTTGAACTTTGTTTTAAGCTAAAGATATCTAAAAGAAGATTTTGTTCATGAAGAAAGTTGTTTAAATTAATATGCAAGCTTCTTATTAAGTGAATTTGTCAGTTTTCATTATAAGAAGGCTTAACAGTGATTATTAGATACAAATTTGAAATCAACACTATCCACTTGCACTGAGAAAAACCCTGACTGTGAGTTATATTTAAAATTTATGAAACAATATTTTAAGATAAATTTCTTGTCAATTTTTACTGAGTAACTCTGAAGTTTCTGAACATGACCATAATCCATGGCTAGCTCAGATAATCTAATTTATTTAAGAAGTTATCATGAAGAAATTAACTTAATCTAACATAATTGTTGACTATCTGAACTTTTTTTTCATAGATTGAAATTTTACCTGCAACACTATGGTTATGAAATTAGGATATTTCTTCTAATTTAGCTTACTTTCACATTCTGAATTACAGGAAAAAGAATATTCAATTTAAGGATCTGAGCCTCAAATTTCAGAAGGGTATCTTGATATAGTGGTAAAGGGCATAGAGTTCAGAGTCAGATAATCAGGAAAAGCCTTGGTTTCTGGTTTTGTTTTGTTGGGAAGGGACATACTCAGCAATATTCAAACGTTACTCCTAGCTTTACAACACCAATTACTCATAGTGGTGCTCGGGTGATCAATTACTCCTAGTGGTGCTCGGGTGATGTTAGATTCCAACCAAGGTTTGCTGCATACAAGGTAAAGTGCTTTTACCCGCTGTCCAATCTCTTACTATACTGTTTCTAACTAACTTGAGGGGGAAATAAAACTTCTTCTGCTTTAGGTTTGCTACTGTAAAATTTATATTACTAATTTACTCATATTTTGAAAATCATGCAAGATTATTCATGTGAAGTAGTTAATAATCAATATGTGCATTAGTAAGTTTTATATAAATAAAAGATATACTAATTTAATTTAAAGATGTAGTGACTAGGCCAAAACAAAACACTTAAATGCCTAGGAAATATTTGATGTCTAATTATTATCGGCCATTGCATTTACTTGTATTAATTATAGCAAATGACCACACACTGATGACCTACAACAGGAGAAATTTTTATTTCAAAATTCTAGAATGTAAAAGCCTGAAAAATAAAGTGTTAGGCCAGTTACTCTCTCTCTAGACCCACTAAGTAAAAGAATCTGATCCATGCTTTTTCATTGTTTTTCAACCTGGCATGTCTTGACATGAGAGTGCATCTGTAACTCTTCTAAACTCTTATCTCTGAATATATGATGATATTATCTTTCTGCTTCCTTCCAAGACTACTTGTAGAAGACCTTTAGAGATAACTCAGACCCTACCCAAATTGGTATACTAATTTGAAAATCCATGTCATGATATTTGCATAGTTGATGTTTCCAAATAAGGTAATATTTTTATGCAGTAGAGACAATAATATAGATGCAACTTTGATTCTATTATCAACCTACTGTTATTACTAAGTATTAGGTGATATATGAGATTTTTTATAACATACATCTTAAGTCATTTCTATGAGTTTATTCAACATGCTAATATACACATATAAGTTCAGGACATAAGAGGCATGGGAATAAACCATACGTTTTCTTAAAATGGATATTATTAATTGGCATCTTATTAAGACCAAATTCATGTCTAAAAATTTTAAGTTACTCTACATCATGTAAATATTCCATTAATGGGAAACTTACAGTAATGCAAAAGTGTTGGTACTTTCTACAGCAATTGGCACTTTATCCATAAATATAGCTAGAATAATAATGAAAATTGTACATTTTCTTACCCCCTGGGTCTCATATTGCATTATTACACAGTTATAACTTCTGCTAATATTTAATGTTTCCACTCACCTGTCTTCTACTGGACTACAAGGTAATTCATAAAGCCCAATGTAATCTTAAATACAGAAAGTGTATTGAATGCTAAATATTACCCAGAAAATAATTTATAGATGGACATTCTTCAAGTTAAATATTTTCTGAATGGTAGTGATTAATTTACAGCTCAAAAATTCTGACATAATGTCACTAGTTTTGTTAATAAGCATATGTTTTCTGAGTAATAATTACAAATATTTATCAATCTTTTAACCGTGTCAGTGACCCAAACTTTTGAAAATTACAGCTCCAAGACATCATATGTATGAGAATTTCAACTTACATGGTTTCATTATTTTAGCATAATAATTTCACTCACTGAATAAATTCTGTTCTTTATTAGATGAAGCCTTAGCAGGCTTTGGGGGACTTTAGGAAATCAATAAATAACAACCCTCTATCTATACCGCAGGTGAAAATTCAAGAGAAACTAATACCAATGCAAAATGCCATTGTTGGTGAAGGCAAATGTGCCCATTCCTCCCTTTTGGCTAATCTAAGAATCAAATAGACACATCACAGATTAACACATAATTCTTATATGTGAAGACTCTTAAATATGACAGAGAAGTGATCAGAATTTCACCATGTATATATTTTTAAGTTATGTCTTTATTTATTTGTTTTCCTTTTTGGGTCACACCTGCTCAGGGGTTACTCATGGCTCTGCACTCAGGAATTACTCCTGGCAGTGCTCAGGGGGACCATATGGGATTCTGGTCGAACCCCCGGTTGGCCATGTGCAAGGCAAATGCCCTACCCACTGGAATATCGCTCCAGCCCCTGTATATGTTTTCAGATCTTAAAAATAATTGGAAGTTTGTATATTATGCTTCCCTTTTCATTAACTTTTTTGGAAATGAAACACTTTTATTGGTGAAAATAAGGAGAGGGAAAAGGTAAATTCCCATATTACTGGTGCATATGTGCATCGTAAGCAGAGATGTGCAGACCGTTACCCCAGAACAGGAAAACAGGCCTTCAAGTATGAAGTCTGCATATCAACAGACCGAGATGCTGGTGACTTTGTGTGACTCTGCCAAGGTATGTTATGCACGGTTTCCCCCCAGACCGTCCATCCCTGCTGTTGCTAAGGTAATCGCCAAATACAAAATGATGTGAGCAGCTGATAATCTTCTGTCCATATTCTTTGCTTGGTTTTTGCTCCCAAGGTAGAGCCATTCCTCCCATAAGGCATTATGCTTGGGCCTGGAATTCTTCATCCCAATCTTTTCTGGGCTCCTGAGATGGGTTTTCTGTGTTAAAGGCCTCCATGCCTTGGAGCTGGTTATTTTAACTTGGTCCAGTAAATTACCAGGGCATTGCTTGTAGCATTTCCTCCCTCTGAGATATCACCCTTAAATTTTTAAGCAGCAACTGGATGAAGTTATACCTTCTGCAATCTTCCTGCAGACCTAAGAACACGGAGCTGGCAATGCAAGACTGAAATTTCATACTAATTTAGTGTTAATGTTCCAGGCCATGATTTATTGCGGTTTGGAGTTGTCAATCTGCAAGTCAGAAAAAGAGAAAATGATTGGGAGTGAAAAGATTCCCTTTTCAGTCCCCATAGATCTTGGAGGGCTGGAGGGCAGAGCTTTGTGAATAGCTAGAATAGGAGCTTTTTGTGGAGTGTTTTTGCATACTGATAAATATGTTGCAAAAGTAATTGGTTAGTTTCTTCTTTTACTGATTACCTATAAAAGCAAGTTCAAAGTTCAATGACATAACTGAGCTTTGCAGTATTGGGTTTTCTTAAAATGGAATTTCAAGCACCGGATGGGTTCACAGCAATCGTCTTATTTGCTTCCCTCACTTTGTAGGCTGACATTCCCTATATTTGTTAATAAGAGCGTCTTTTCCTTTTGTTGTACAGGAAGAATATTTTCTCAAATGGGAAATTCAATTTCTGCATTCAAGGAGGAAAGGTCATTACCAGCTATTTCTGAAATAACGTTAGTTCAAAATAGTCTAAACGCCAAGGTAGCACAATTTGAGGCTGTGTTCTCTAGAGTCCTTCAAGAAGCACATCATTATACTTCTATAGAGGGTGTTCGGTTGTCTTATTCGGATCGTGCATTTTCAATAATCCTAGAATGTTTCTGTTCATTCCCAAATTTCATGCCTCACCTATAGCCACAGAGCCACACATTCTGATTTAAACAAGGAGGACCCTGGCAAGGGCTGAATAAAACATGCAATTTCTTCTCTGCATCACAGAAGAAAACATGGCTCACAATATTAACTAATCTAGCAGGAAAATGACAAAGGGCAACACTGCTGTCCCGTGAACTTTTCTTAAGATGTTTTTAACACAAGGATGCCTGCAGGGAGTTTAAGTGCCTTTTCCCCCTCATCTCCAACATTTTTATGCTGTTTGCTTTTGAGCCTTAAATACAGGAGGACGAAATAAGCATTTCTTGAAAGTCCTGTTCCCATCTTTAAAATATCCCCTTACAGTCTCCTATTTCCTGGTGTGACCCACAGGTACTTTTTTAGACTTGCTGAAGGATCACTCTGGGGTTGTTGTTTGCTTGTTTGGTTTGGTCTTTGGAGGTGACACCCTGCAGTGCTCAGTTTTTACTACAGATTCTGGCTCTGCACTTGGGGATCACCTGTAGCCGGGCTCTGGGGACCATATGTTATGCTCAAGTTTGAACCCAGGTGGGCGACTTGCAAGATAAGCACCTGCATCCTCACTTTACCTATGTGATGCCACTGGAAGAGGAATATTCTGTTTCTGCTAGCCAGTGAGAGGAGGCCACAGTCCCTCTATCCACATGTTCCATCTCTCCCCTACCAACCTGACACACACTTCATCCCCAAGGTTCTGTTCTAGCATTCACAGGGCTTCTCAGGAACGTAAAATTCTGATCTGGAATCTAGGCTGATAGGGAAAGTGAGTTAATGGGCTATTATGCAATTATGGCGGAGACTGGTTTTGCATTTTCAGTGAAGAAGGAAGCCATACCAATTTCCTCCATTAATCTGACACACATTTTAATCCCAATGTCCTGTTCCCAGTGTTCCTGAAGCTCTCCAGAACCATGACAGGGAGACTAAAATGAAGCTTAGTCCATGAAACTAGCTTAGCCAGATAGAGAGACTAGGATAAGGGGCAGGAATGCCCAGACAGATTTAGACCTGCTAGACACACTGTGATTTTCTGGCATCTCTTGCAAATGCTTGCTAACCAGGAAGGGATAAAAGGGAAGCTTTAAAAAGGCCAACACGAAACTTGACTTAGACTTTTACTAAGTTCCTCCCCATTTGAAGAATAGGATTGAGCAAAGGAGCTTCCATGTCCAATATAATTTTCTCTTCATTTTCCAATAAACTTTTCTACTTAGCAATAACTTAAATCATAAGTCTGATCATTTTTATTTACTCAATACTTTCATTCATGAAAATATCAAATAACTTAAGAATCTTGCATGAACACATGGAGACTCACCTCTGCCTCCATTACTCGCGCGCTACCAAAAGGGCACTAACAGTTCATTAACTAGCAGCCATTCTGTCATCAAAACAGAAAAGTAACTGGTGATTTTGTTACACTGTGCCCGGACACTCAGATTCTGGTCCTAAAGCAGTCAAGATAGAAAGCCAGGGACCAAAGACCTCAGGACGGAAATCAAAAAAAAGACTTTATTGAAGGAAAGGGAAAGACAGGGCAAGAAATGTGGAGAAGATTCCAGATTATGAGAGGGGTCCTTTAAGCAAGGGTTCCAGAGAAAGGCGGTTCCAGAGAAAGGTGGGAGCCAAAACCCTTTACACCTTTTTATCATAGATAAATGGGTCAGCTTTTAGTTCTATGTTCAAAGGACATTAGCAGTTAAAACAAGGAAGAGGATGCTGAGAAGATCATCGTTTGCTGTTGTCAGGATACAGAGGGTGCTAGGTTGTTCAGGTGCTCAGGCACCCCCAGGCCTCCCCTATGACCTTCTATTTTCTTTTCTTTTTGCATCACACCCAGCAATGCTCAGGGGTTACTCCTGGCTCTGCACTCAGGAATTACTCTTGGCGGTGCTCAGGGGACTATATGGGATGCCAGGGATCGGACCTGGTTTGGCCCCGTGCAAGGCAAAAGCCCTCCCAGCTGTGCTATTGCTCTGGGTCCAACCCCCACCCCCGACCTTCTATACTAGGGGGATTCCTTTCTTCAGGACCTTATCCCTAATCTTGCCTTGCCTTTCCATTTGTGGCTGTAAACATTCTCAATATAAAAGACATATCTTTTATTCCATAAAACACTTCAGAAATAAAACAGGAAAATTAAATAACAATGCAAACTAATTTTAATTATAAAATTGTAATGGTAGCATAAATGCCATAATGTGAATACAATTTTAATCTACTAAATTTTCTGATATTGAAGTTTAGATACTAACTTTTTTTGAAGTTTACGACCCTAAGAAAAATTATTCTGAGGAGGTCTAATCAAAATTTACCTCCACTTGATTAATGGATTGACATTCAAAAGAAACAAAATCCCAGCACATTAGAGCTCCTATAATTCATTGTAATTAAGTTAAAATATTTTCCAATACCTCAATAAATGTAGTACTTTTTTGCTATAGATTACAAAGTCTCATATCAGAATAAGAGTTTTGAGTCTGAACAAGACTTTTTTTTCAATGTGCATCACTTCTTGTGAGTACAAATAAATTGTACAGAAGAGTTAAATGTCCTTCCTTTAATAAGCCTAGTGCAATTAACACATACACACACTCACACACACACAGAAATGCATATAACTTGTTTTTGCATACAACTGCATTAAAACCCATTATCCCTGGAGCAGTAAAAAAAAAATTTAGAAAATGTATCTATACTTGGTTTTATTTATGACTCCAACTTAACTTTACCCATCATTCTAGTAGAGTGTAGGCCATTGTGGAGAACATAAACTAATACTGGGAGAAATCTTTCAATATGCAGCTAATTAAGAAATTTGGTTTGCTATCTGAGGGAAATTCCACTGTGAAAACCCTATCTTTTCCCAAGGAGTAGTACTTTTAATAAAATGAGAATGTTTTTGTTTTTCATATCCAGCATATTTAATTTCTTTTTTAAATTATATTTAGCCTTTAGTGGGTTTTCTCTGATTATTTCTAGATTCTTACTATTGAATATAATGTAGTTTCTCACATGTCTGTTTCACTCCCTGCTCTCGAATGCTCTAAGCATTGAGTCAGAGTTACTTTGGTTTTATTTATTCTTCCATAGTAATATATGCCTTTAGTATTTTGTTTCCACTTCCTGTTGCATTTTTAAAAGATGATTGGTTTTGGGTGGGAATTGAGCTTGGGGCATGCTTCACAAGCAGTGGGCAGGGGATCCAGGATCAACCTGATAATTCAATGCTAAAGTCTGACAATGCGGAAGTGCTCCCTGGTCCAGATGCCTAAGGGTCTTCAGGGGACGCTTGGTAGTGCTTAGGGGGCCTAGGACACACCTAACTAATTTTGGAGGTATTGAGGTTCTGGGGATTAAATTGGGGCTGATTCATTCAAAGCATGAGCCTTAGCCCCTGTGTTAGTTCTCCAACCCTTGTTATGATTTAACCTGCAACTAAAAGAATTCCTTTCATTTCCTTTATCATGTATGCTTTGGGAGAAATTTGTTATTCTCATTTTCAGTTGTTCTCTAGCCAGTATATCTACCTTAATCCAATAGTTTTCCCAGGACTTGTGCTTTCCTTTTAAGTTATTAGTGCTTTAGTCCGTTTTTCTAATGACTAGTATCTGATTAATTTTTTATACCCTCTGTGAAGCCAGGTAAAGCAACATTTTAAAATATATTGTTTTTCTCTCATTCAATATTTTACTTTTTCTTTCATGTCCCTGTTCTATTTCTGAGTATATTGTCTTCTAAAGAACTGTCTCTTCTAATGACTTAGAAAAAGCTTCTATTTGAATAGAGTCTATGATACTTAAATGCCCATATTATTGTTGTCCTTTGGTTTCGTTAGGTTTTGTTTTGGGGGTGTGATGTTCATGTACTGATGCTTATTGTTTTTGCCATTTTCCTTTTAAAAACTCTTTTTGAAAAAGTAGCTTCAGATTTACAGTAATATAAATTAGAAAAAAAAATTCTCTATGCCTCAGTGTCCCACCACAAGCAATACTTAACATTATCAGAATGACATGTTTTTGTTTTTGTTGTTTACCAAAGATTATGTTACATATACATATTCCTAATCATCCTAATTAAAATAATGGATAATGGGTGTTCATGCTGTGAGGTTCAATAAATATACAGCAAAATGGACCCTTATTAGAATAACATAGAGTGTATTTACAATGACCTAAAAGTTCACAGTATTCTTACTACCTATCATTGCCTGCTTCTTCCTTGGAATACCCGAGCTATTTATTCCATAGCTTTATATTTCAAGAATGATTCTTTCTAATTCTCTATTCATTTTTATACAGGCACACTTTTATTTCTGTTTATTTCATCTCTGTTTAGTTCATGGGGCTACCAATGATCAGCTAGAGTATACTTTTTTGTTTCATTTTGTTTTGGTTTCAGTAGTTTGAACAATTAGCCTCAGACCTACTGCCTGAGGGCAGTGGCTGTGTTTCAACATAACTTTAAGGCTCACACACTTTTCCACTCACCTTAACCTTCGACTCCAGTCTCACAGGATGTCAAGTCTAACAGAGATTTTAAAAGTGAGAATTTGAGGTTGATTGCATCTTTCTATTGGTATAGTCTTAGGTCACCCACAACATATTGGTAATTTTCTGTCTCTTCTGGACATCCAATTCCCTCGCTCTTTCTGTGATATACTTAGCTGACTTCTTCTTTGACGCAATCTGCACCACAACTTAGGCTAGCTATGAATTAAAAGAAACATTGATTATTAGAGTTAATTCTCCTTAGATAAAGTCCTAGTCAGATAAAATGAAACAGAACTCTACAGCTAAGGCTTTCCTAGATAGTAGCCAGATAAGACAAAAAGTGAGCCTGGGTTATGCGTGGAACCAGAATGGGTGTATTCTTACCTATGGTCAGTAAAGGACTCCTGCTTCTCTTTACTGGGTTTGCCAGCCTTAGGTTTCAAGAATTCTGCAGGGGGAAGAGTTTGGGAGTAGGTTATTTGGCCAACCATCCTTCTGTTCTTATTCACATTTGGCAGATTTTCTCAAGAAAATATATTCCTGGTAATTTCAATACTTCAATTAAATTTCTGGATCCCAAAAAGCATGACTGACAATCTGATGACAATGCCTTTACTAATTCTATCAAGAAACAGAATTTACAAGGCCTAATTCTGCCATTCTGAAAGCTGAACTTCTTTTCCTGCCTGTCTAGTGAAGTTCATTAATTGTTTTGTAAGAAGGAAGCTTTCTCTTTGCATACTTCATTCTTCTTTGCGTATTGAAATGTTCTTCCAGTAAAACTTTAATAAATCATGAATCTTTCAAATGAAAGGAAAAAAAATCATTACTATGTCCAGATTTTATCTGCATCTATATAAAATGTACATCCGATTCTTAAGTAATATGAGAGTCCCTTTCAGTAATATTTATATGAGAGTCATTTCCAATATCAAACTTAGAGATAATATAATTTAAGACTAGTAAATGCAAAATTTTGGAGGTCAAAAGCAATCAGTTACCAATAGTGTTCAATGCGTTTTGCCACCAAAGTGGATTTTAATAGGCACTGGCACACACACACACACACACACACACACACACACACACGTACATATATATATATTTATTTTATTAATTTTATTTAAGTTTGAATGTAATTAATAAGGTTTGCATTGATGTCAGGGGTGAACAGAGGTGGCCCCCCAAAAGAGGATAATATATTTACTAAAACATTCCTATATTCAGTGGTGATTAAAAATGGCGTCCTGCTAAACATATGAAAAAATAGCACAGTGAGAATATAATACAGCTTTTCTACTCATATTTCTTACAGCAAAGTGAGAAATTCCTACACTTGCTTTCAAATACAAGATTCTTAAATATTTATTAATAGGACATAAGAAGAGAAATTGTACCTAAGTGGAAGAAAATAGAAGATCGTTTCTTTTTAAAACTCCATTTTCATTTATTTCTGTACAACTTTTCAATCTCACAGTGGATTACATTTTTTATGCTTTACTAGAAATCCCAGTAAGAGCTACAGTAAATCTTAGCTATAACAGATTCCTCAAAATCCACATAGGATTCCAAATCTATTTTGACCAATAATTTTGCTCTGATATTTACTTGATATGCAATTTTACAGTTTAATGTTATTTAAAAGCATAAGGAAAGTAATGAAAGCTTTAAATTACACATGCATCTTTAGAAAGAAGTAAAGGGAGTATTTTTTATCAATCCTTAAAAATACAGATTTTCTCATTTCTAATACTGAAATCAGCTCAACTTACTTTGACTGAAATTAATAAAATATATGTCATTTTATTGAGTTACCCACTTCACTGGATTTTATGTATATATGATATATGCATGTAATTATAACATGTATAACAGTAACATATATACTATTTTTAAACATTTTTTAATCCTTTTGCAACAGTTTGGATTATTTCTAGCTAAGAACTTAAACAGGTAGGTAAAATTTTACTCTGAATATATTAAAAATCAAGAGACTTCCATAAAAACATTTGTCTTCTTATTAGTAACAATTATTTTTTAAATGCATTTAATGTGTTATGGTGAAATCGGATTTATTTTCTTTTTTTCAACCAACAAATCCTTTATGACATTTGGGTAGGAGAATAAACTCATTTCATGTCAGTACTAATAGCACATTTAGTAAATGTAGAATATTAAATTTATCATTTCAAAATCTCTTGGTCCAAAGACTATTTAATTTCAGTTTGTAAAAGAAAGTCACAATTGTTGTGCTGAACAAACAGAATAGCCTGGAGGAAACTGCCAGGAGGTTAATTACCAAATTCTCTTGAAAGTCAGATTTTTTTCAACAATCTTTTCTACCAAGGAAGTCCCTAGGGTATTTATTGTGAGATCATTACTGTTAGCAAGTTATTTTATTTTCTATGAAAAACTTTGTATTTTAAATGGAATTACGTTCTTAAAAGAGAAAAGTATATATACACATGTACATAAACATGATATATATATACATATATGCACATGTATATACATATATGCACATATATATATTAGATTCTAATACAGCACAATAAGCCTTTCAGTACAGATATACTTTTATATCTAAAATTAGATGTGAATTAAAAATGAAAGCTATGGTTATTTCAAACACTGCATGACTGCATTATAATCTCTCTCTACTTCCATATTGACTCAATGTCAGTCTGGAAGTTAAGTATTAAGACCAACTAAAAGAACCAATAAGATAGTGCAATTAGTTTTGCTCTAAGTCCGGTATGTCTTCAGGTCTATATCTTAATGTCAATATGTTTAGTGGGAATTGTTAGAAATAACTTGGCAACCTATATTAAGTTTGCATTGTCAAATATTTGAAACCTAATATTATGAGGCTCTTGTGAGGTTCTAGAGGACAAAACAGCAACAGGGACCAAATGACAACTGGCTGATATCAATCTCCCAGAATAGGAAATCACCTTGCTTCCAGCACAGAAGAGTCTTAACCCTGGTGCCAGGAATCTCCCAAGATACATTCTGTGCTTTTTCACATCAACCCCTATAGATAACAGGAGCCAGATCAAGTGCAATTGTTCCACCAGTCTTTTTTTCCTTTTCCCACACAAGAAAGTTTGAGAATCCCGTTCAGTCTCTCCCAGGGTGTGGCTCTACTTCAGCCTCCTCAGAAGTCAGTAGGTTGGGCCGAGAAGCACACCCCAATAAACTTCTCCTATTTCTTCACTTTTACTTGTTTCTGTCTCTCCCTCTGTATTAACTGAGGTCAATGATATATCAAATATATCACTTGTATCACTTGTCTTCCCGTGGTTTATCAATTTGCTCAAGTGGGTGCCAGTAACGTCTCCATTCATTGGGAATGAGGTTCATTATTGTTACTGTTTTTGGCATATCGAATATATCGAGATAGCTTGCCAGGATCTGCTGTGGCTCTGATTCATCCCAGGGGGCCCAGTCTTTTTCTATGTCAAACCATCAACCATCCAGGGTCCACAGGGCAGAGCCCCTGGGTGTGGACGGAGCCTGTCTCATATTTGCCACCTGCCAATGCACCCAGGTACTGCAGCCACACATGCAACACCTCGAGTGTTCTTTTTTTTTCTTTTTTGGGTCACACCTGGCTCTGCACTCAGGAATTACTAATGGCGGTACTCGGGGCACCATATGGGATGCCAGGGATCGAACCCGGGCCAGTGCAGGCCGGCCGCATGCAAGGCAAACGTTGTACCCGCTGGGCTATTGCTCCGCCCCTGGAGTGTTCTTTAACCACCGAACCAACACTCCAAACACCTCCAAAACCTTTACCACGGCTGGAGCAGAGGAAGTCCAAGGAGCGCGCCGAGTGGGCCCTAGCCGGGGCGAACCCACCGCCTCCCACTGCCTCGACGGCGGCGGAGGCAACCGCTCCCCCTGAATCTCTGGACCCTAGTGAGCCACCCACGGGAGGCGGCCCTGCCCGCCCTGACCGGGTTCGACCCGGCATCCCCAATGGGCCCACCCAGGTAATTCCTGAGTGCAAGCCAGAGAACCCTGAGCATCCATGGACCCCCAAAAAGAAACCATTAGTGATCAAATAAGAAGGTAAATTAGAAAACACAGAAAAAGGGCCAAAGAGATAGTGTAGCGGGTTGGAAGCTTAGTTTGCATGCAGCCGACTGAGGTTTGATTGCTGGAAACCTACTTAGTCCCTCAAACTCCACTAGGAGTGATCTGAGTGTGGCGTCAGGGGTAAGCCCTGAGCACTGCCAGGTGCATTGCCTCCCCACACCCTGCAAAAATATATATTCATTTGGAAAGTAAATTATTTATGTAATTTATCATATATATATAATGCTGTAAATATATATAAAATATATAATATATCATATAAGATATATGATATATTATAAATATATATAAAATATATATAAATATATAATATATTATAAACATATATTATAAATATATCATATATTATATAATATATGACACATATTTTATATATTCAAGAGATAACATACCACATTTATTAAATTGGAGTTATTCATAAGATCACTTAATTGTGCTGCTTGTCACTAATAACTTCTTTCTTTCCCAGAATGTTATTGGTTATTTATCATGATGGTCTAACTTCTTGGACTTGGCTTTATGCACTTGGCATCCAAGTGCTCTTTAACGGTCCTCCAGACAGTTCCTCTCAATGAATCGTGCTGAGAAGCCAAGATGAACTCTATTTTTCATTCTCTGTTTCATCCAATTTACTCTTTGTCACATATACCTCTGAGAATCTCGATCCTGCTTGAAAACTTTTGAGAACGAAGAACATCTAACACCATAAAACAACATCACTCATTTTGAAAAAGTTACAGCATTTTTCTTTGTTGAAACTAAATTGAGCTCCCATTATTTCTAGCATTCAACCCAAATTCACTTTGTTTTCCATTAAAGTTAAAGTTGAATTACTACGACTAAGGAAATCTTCAAATGAATTTGACATTTTTTCAAAGTATACATAGAAGAGGTAAAAGGAAATGATTCAATAAGCTAGTCAATCTTGGCAAACTTTAACTTTCTTCTGTCATAATGAAGATGTACATAATTAAGCAATAAGCACCCACCCCCAAATTTGCATGATGTGCAATGTAAAAGTGTAATAGCAAACAGATATGACTTAAAGAAGGGTAGAATAGTAATAGCATGCCAATCACTAGTAATTCTGAGTTTCAGATCGTTCTTGTCTCAGGAAAGAAGTTGCATCTTGATGACAAGTTAGCTTTGTTACCCAAAAATCACTCCCAAGTTCATTATTAGGTAGTATAGTTATAAAATTGTCCTCTAAGCTTTTCCTAGGTAGGTGAAATTCCTTGGTGATAATCAATTTTTAATATCTGATTTTTCAGTTTTCTCAATAGAAAAAATATCCAAAGGCTAAGGTTCTTGTTCACTGTTGACCTATATTATTTTCCTATAGTTTTCCATGATTACTTTTCTTTGACTACAAGTGGTAGTTTTTAATAACATCAACTTTACTAAAAGATAAAGGGTTCCTTGACTATTTGGTAAGTGGTCCCCATTTCATGTGATTCAAAACACACTGTTGCATCCAAATTCATTGAAACTCAAAGAGAGCAGCAGTGACCCAAATGGGAGGAAAGGTCCGGAAGTTTTATTCCTCCAGTTCGGCACAAAGGATCAAGACCGACCTGGAACTCAGGACAAGTCCCTGAAAGGCTGCAATTACATGTATTCCATAAAACCACATTCCAGTGTGTGAGAAGCATACAAGACGCAATGCTGTCTGTTCCCCAACACAGCTTTGTCCCACATTCTGATGAAATGTCAAGGGAACAAGATATGACTAAAGTCATATGATGGAAAGAGAGAAAATAATTTTTGTTGTACTGGTTGTGTTAAGGACACAGATTCTCATCACTTATTAGATAGTCAGTACAGAAGCTCACTGGAAAATTCCAGGGTCTAGCTGGGAAGTACAGAGTCAGAATAGACTTAGGAAGATGGTTACCCATTATCTGGGAATAAATAGTAGCACTTACCATAAAGGTAAGTGCATAAAGTCTCGTAACCAATTCAATAGTAAAGCAGTCTACTACTGTATTGTAAAATTTGGTTCAGTAGTAAACCAATTCAATAGCAAAACAGATTGGTATAGAATAACATGCATTAAATCACTCACACTTTTGGTTTGCATGTCAGGCTGTTAAGAGAACACTCTTAATATTTTTGAAGTATGATCTTTTAACTTGATAATGATTTAACAAAGGTTCTGAGATCTTGAACATTAAATTGCATTTACTTCATTGGCAACGATGAATTAAAGTGAGCAGCATATTTAGAAATACTGTATCTCTATTTCTGTAAATTGTGCCTGCAAACAAATTCTTTCCTTTACTGGGGTATTTTGTTTTAATTTTTTGTTGCTTGGGCCACTACCTGTGGTGCTTAACAATTATTCCTGTCTGTACTCAGAGATCACTCCTGGAATCGCTTGAAAAACCCTACCTGGTGGTAATGATAGAACCCACGTTAAGTGTATACAAGGAAAATGTTCTACCCACTGTAGTATTCTTCCTCCACAATATGATATCATATGTATCTTCCTTTATCTTATGCAGAAACCAACAGAAAGAAGAACTGGACATTTGTAGTGTCATATAACATTACAGTAGTCAAATACTCAAATTCATTTAACATATTCTGTTTTTCACATTACTAAAAAATCATATTGCGCATTGTTCCACCAATATTATATTCCAGTTACTAGATTGGAGAAGTATGTTCTCCAATCTAATAACTTTTGAAAAATTTAATATTTTACTCCCTAACTATTGCTGTTTTATTGTCACGGTTCCAGACCGAAAATAACCCCTTGTTGATGCAATATGGTTTAAAGTTTAGTAAAAGCAGAAATTTTCTCTTCTCATCAATTTGTTTTTTCCAATTTACCTTTGCAACACAGTAAGTCATCCCTACATGTGCTTCCTTAAAATAAGAATATGTACCAATTCCCACAGTGATGTGGATTGGTAAACAGATGGGGACGCTTCAGGTGTGTTTGGATCCAGTCTCTACGCTCACTCAAATTTTGGGCAGCTATCAAATTGGTTGAAATGGGAGAAATTTTACTATTTTCTAGAACTAACTCTGTATCGATTGGAAAAATGTGTTTCATCTGCAACAGATATTTGATTTTCTCAATAGCTTGACAGAATCACCAAAAACATTACATGCCAGAAAACATTGCAGTTATGCTAGAAGGTGATTTCTCTACATGCCTCTTCTATAATACACATACGATCCTATTTGCCTCTGAGGTCAGTTTCTTCTCCAAAGAGTAAAAACCTCTAAGTGATATTACTGAAGTTTATTTGTGAAATATAACAATTTTATTTATCATATTGATGAAGTTAGAGTAAAATATAAAAACCAGGCACAAAATCTCAATGTCTTTTATAATTTAGTTAATTGTTTCTCTCAGATCACATCACAGTTGGGGCAAAGTAGAAGAGGAATCTAGAAACTTTTATCCCTGTAGTGGAACAGAGGTCTGCCACCCAATATGTCTTTGAGAAAGGAAAAATTTATGTGAAGGTCCTGAAGGCACATTGGCAATATTTTTCAAAGAAGCATACAATTAAGACTTTTAAGGCAATTTCCCAAGTAACAAACAAATGAAAGGAAGAATATACATATTTACTATATCTTTTCTGGGAATCTCTAACTGTCCTTGACATCAATTCAAAATTTCTTGGAGTTAGTTGACTGGTTAGTGATGGCATCTGAGATAACTCATGGTGAGCTTCTCAGTTTTCTGGCTCTTTCCATATGTGTAGTCATTCTTTGTGTTATTAAAACATATATATATATGTATATATATAATTAATTATTTACTTTATCTATATCAATATGTCCCGTGCCTCTTTTGATAATTTTCTCAGTTGCTAAAGAAATCATAGGGGCTGACTTAGAGAGGGTGATTTATTTTGTGTTCCAACACTCTAACAAGTATTTTAGGGGTAATAATTCGGTCAACCTCTGTGATCATATATTTCAGTGTTTGGCTATATCCATCACATCCACTATCATCTGGTTGAGAATAATAAAGACGGAATACAGGTGGAATACTTGTAACACTATTAAACCACTGTAAGCTGTGCAAGACCCACATTGTATCTTCTCACATATCCCCGGGAAAATAGCACATGGCTCAAAGTGTATGTTATAGAATAGAAGATAATCTAGTAGTACTCTAAGAAAAATGCGATTATTACTACTGATGAATCATTGGTGCAGGAAGACACATAATAGGAAATCCTGGAAAGTAATTCTTGGGAAGTAGAAGAACAGAGATGGATTTAAATAATTTTCTGTGACTAGTCCTAATATAGCCTTTAAAATATCAAGATCTTCCTCTCCCGGTTCCTGAACAGAGAAACTGGTGTTGGTAATAATACTGGACAGCAGAGGACCTCAGAGAAGGAGAACCCTTTTGGAGAGCAAATGTTCCAGCAGGTACAAAAGACTAGTAGAAACATGTTGGTGGACCATCGAGTTTCCAAGCTGATGACAGCAACAGTTGCATCGGAATCTTATCTACGTAGAAACCCCAAGAAAGAGAAATTTCTGCAGAAACTTATAAAACCAACTTCCAAAAGCAAGTGTGTGCTTCCTCATTCTGTTACCCAAACCTTAAATTGAGACAAACAGTTTCTTTTATTTCATGGTGTAGTCACAGCTCTCTCCCTTTTGGAGAAGATTGGATACTGTTTTGTGTCAATCTGTCTGTGTTTGTGTGACTGTCTGACTGTCTATCTCTCTTCTCAGTATAAAACTTTTTTTCTGAGAAGTTGGAGAACAAACGTGGGGCCCTAAGCAGAGATGAGATTTGACCTTTCCTGTTCCATAAAGAGCACATTCCTGACAGCAGCCTGACACCTGGTCCCCCAGACAACTCTGATGGTGGCATCCACGCCCTGCATCAAGATGATCAAGAGGAGCTCAAGTGTGGTTTGAAGCAGCCAAGAGTGCTGGCGGAAAAGCAAGTGTTCACGCCATGTTGGTGTCTCTTACAGACTCCCCGGCTCTTAACTTCCAGGCACATCCCTTAGAGGCTGAGGTCAGTTGAGCAGAAAAGATTAACACATATCCTCTCTAGAGTACTGCCTTTTGCTCCGTTATTGCAATATAACCGCCAGGATTTTGTACTAGTACCCAATTATAATGCTAGACTTCTGAATATATAGACATTGATTTTTGTACTTTCAAAACTTTAGCATATCCAATCCTGACCTTTACAAGAAATGTTTCATAGGGTCCAAAGAAATAGTAAAGAAGGTAGGACGGTTACCTTGCATGTGATTGACCCAGGCTTGATTCTTACCATTCTATCTGTCATATACAGTTCAAGCCCAGAGCACATACTACTATGTCAACTAACTAAAAACTAAACTAAACTAAACTAAACTAAACTAAACTAAACTAAACTAAACTAAACTAAACTAAACTAAACTAAACATTTCACTGCCCAACCTGGGTAAAAATTTCAGAAACTTGATTACTTAATATACTCAAAAAGCACAGTTTTCAGCACACATAACTGTTTTGAAAGGAAGATATTAAATAACAGATACAAATTTGGCTTTATTTAATGTGAAAAAGAGTAGAGCATTTTTACCTTTCTTTTCATCTGGAAGCCTATAAGAAAACACTTGTTAGGAGATTCAAGCAGTTTGAGTAACTATGGATTATTGCAAAGATTATTGACAGATAGGAAGGAAAAGCTCATTTAGGCATTGAGGAATTTCCGTTGATCTCTTTTGAAGGAGTAATTAATTTATCTTCTGCTAATGTGTCTGGTATGTCTAATTCCTGGTCTTGTTAAAACATATATGATTCTTGGTTGCCCTTTTTTGTTTCTTTCTGCTATTTTTCTAGTTTATGTTTATGTTTCTACTTTCTTTTATTCTATGTGCAGTTTTACAAATCCATATATAAACCATTTACAACCATTTATGATTACCAAATCAATTATAATTGCTTTTTCACAAGATATTTAGGTCCAGTGTTTTGTTGTACTTGTAGCTACACACTAACTTTGATGTTTTCTGTTAAACTAGTACAATGAAAACATGAAAATAGTTGAGGTAACTAAATATATTTTAACTATGGGTGATCCTGCTTCAGTATCACAAATTAGCAATGTTACGTTAATTTATAACCCCATTTGCAGTGAAATGAAAACTTTAAACTCAAGTCAATTCCTCTGTTGCTTTGCAGATCTTTAAGAGTAATCATTATGCAGTTTTAAAAGGCACAGCTAGCATTTATTTGAAGATAGGATTTGATCAAATGTAAGTTCTTTACATACCACAGAGAAAAGAAATCTGCAACTGTTAAATAAATATTGAAATTGGGGTTCTATATTAATAACGATGGGAATTGCTCTAGTTTACATTTCATTTAGAATCAATCAGAAAATGATTAGACATATCCTCAGTTTAAAAGTGGAAACACTAGAATTAGAAGCAAATTTACAAAATAAATTATGTGAATCATTACTATACTTAATTTAAATGTCTAGATTTAAATTAGGAAAAATTTAAAAGTTGGTTTCTAAGAAAATACGAATCTGTTTCTTATACTAAACTTGTTGCTAGATTGTAGGAAAACTTTATGTAAACAGAAACTAGTTATTATGGAGTTTAAAAAGAAAACCCATGGATTGAGAAAGTATACCTAAAAAGCAAAAATTAAATGTTCTAGCTTTTTAATAAGCAGCTAAATGTGGCAATGTACAATTGTGAATAGAAATAGGAACAGGGGCTGATCCTGGTTGCTTGAAACTGTCTCACTTGTATCAATAAACAGACATATGTTCCACTAAATTATACCCCCGCCCATTGTTTATTTCTTACTCACTAATAACATCACAGGAAAAGAACAACTCTATTAAAAGATGAGCAGTCAGTGTGATACAAAGAACTGTAAAACTCTGTTACAATACATATGCCTTGCCTACCAAAAATGCTTTTTATATCCATGGCACAAATCTTTTATAACTATACTTTTGTATTTGCAATTTTGGAAGTATATTTAGAGTGAATATGTCTAGCTGAAAATAATCACAAGATATATAAAGATTGTGTTTGCAAAATTAACTTGCAAGCATAATACTACTAGAATGTTTCATCATTCCAACTTTTAAGATTTATGAAAATAATTAAAGGTGCATATTTTCATTGGTCATTCATAGTTATAAATTATGTAGAAGAAAATCTAATGATGTTTCAAATGCATATAAATACTTTTCTCTAGTAATTACTGTGAAATTATGTTTTAAATAGAATTATTATTGAAAATTTGATATGAAACTCTCACAACTACATCGATAGAAACACACTAAGAAACTAAATACTTATTCCTTTTTTGTGATGTGTATATGTGTGTATATATATATTTATATATTATATAATTTATAATGTCTTTGGCCTATATAAGCATGATTAGATTTTCTCTTAATAGTGATTTTTTCAAATAAAATTTTTTTCAAAAATTTTTTGATTTTTTTCAAATAAAATTTATACCAGTTCATTTCTTATTAATCTTTCTGCTATTGTTGCACAAATTACTATTAGGAAATGTTCACAGCAGACATACCTGCTAGATTGCTGGAGCATGATGTGTTGGTGGAAATCTTGAATAATTTTACTCTTTGACAGTGTAAATATTCAAGTTGAAAATTCTGTTTAACATTTGTTACTAGGAAGCATATATTTCTCTATAAATCTTGTTTCTTTTTGTTCTTTGTATACTATATGTGTAAGAATTGATGTCATTTCATTAGCAGCATCCATGTTTTAAAAAATTCTGCCATTTATTAAATGACTATTAAGATTTTTCTTGCCTTATAGTATACAACAGAGATATTACAGTGGAAGCCTTTGATACAGCATTTTCAATTATACAATTTTTCTTGAAAACATTATCTTCTGGGCCAGAGAAATGGTAAAGCAGGTAAGTGTTTTGCCTTGTATGCAGATTACTTGGTTCAATCCTTCATTCTGAAATTGACCCTGGGCACTGCCAGAGTGATCCCTGAGTGCATAGCCAGGAGTACATCATGAGCACAGAAAGGCATGGATCCAAAACTAGACAAAACATAATATCTAAGAGAAAGGACATACATTTTACTTCCTGGATTGTCCCTGTAGCTCAAGTTAGAACACTTTCATGTATGTGTGAGCCCCTTGGATTAATTTTTTAGTACTGCAAAACGATAAAACATAATCATTGTCTCTAAGAATTTTATAAGAAAATAAGCAATAGATATTTATAGTATAATAGTTGTATATCTTTTTTTTTTTTTTTGCTTTTTGGGTCACACCTGGCAGTGCTAAGGGGTTACTCCTGGTTTTGCACTCAGGAATTACTCCTGGCTGTGCTCAGGGGACTATATGTGATGCCAAGGATCAAACCCAGGTCAGCCACGTGCAAGACAAATGCCCTACCCACTGGACTATTGCTCCAGCCACATCCTGTTATATATTAAGTAATCAGGGATACTACTGGAATTCATATTTAAAATATAAGGACTTTTTTCATTTATTTATATTGTTTCACATTTTACTAGATACATTTCATAAAATATTTTGTTATCATTTCATTACTCTGGCTCAAAATATAGAACATGATAAAATCAATAATTCATTTGCAAATGGATACTTATATTTGTTCAGCAAATGTGTCATGTACAAAAGTTTAATCATGTATGTTCTATGATGATTTATATTCAAAATCATAAAAATACACTTTCAATAATCTTACTACAAGTGTGCTAACATTTCCAATTTATATATTTGACTATTTGGGAATGATAATTGCACAAAGTGATATTACTTCTCGTAATTATAAAACCTAATGTGTCCTTTTTCAAATAGATACTATATCACAAAGGTTAGTTTTAAATCAAGTAGATTTTATATGGCATTTTGGTTCTGTAACTTAGGCTTTTTTTTCCTGGTGGCAGGAGTTGGGGGAATCTCAAATTCAATACACCATATGTGTTTGAAGTTTTACATTTTCAGATATGGGAATCACTCTGCAACTGGAAATTAGCTTCAGGGTATAGCAATGTCACGACAGTAGACAACTGTGCAGGAAATGGGAGATAATGACACAAAAGTGATGGCAATTTGCAGGATAGTGGTTAAAGTATATTGGTTTCTCTATATTCTTTCCCCCAAATTTCAGGGATGACAACAAAGAGAAAACTAAAGTTTATTAAGAATTCACCAGGGCAACATTCCATTTTAGCGTTGCACCCATATCCTAACTTGTAGTACATTATTTCCTTGTTTTATGGGAGCTTTCTCCTATCTCATGTCCCCTATTTATTAAACAAAACTTTTTTTCAATGTTTCAGGTATACTGAAGAAAGAAATTTTTTATCTTTCTCAGATAAAATATATTTCTAAAATATGAGTAAATACAAATCTTGAAAATAATTCCAAAAACGTGTTCCTTTTTATATTTGATGTGCTAACTCTTAAGATGCCATATGAGGGGCCAGAGCAATAGCCCAGCGGGTAGGGTGTTTGCCTTGCACGTGGCTGTCCTCTGCCGGTTTGATCCCAGGTTTGATCCCGGCATCCCATATGGTCCCCCGAGCACCGCCAGGAGTAAGTCCTGAGTGCAGAGCCAGGAGTGGCCCCTGAGCATTGCGGGTGTGATAAAAAAGGCAAAAAAAAAAAAGATGCCATATGAGTGAGCTTATTAGGATTATTTCACATCAAAATAGAAGAAAACTATGTTGAGAATAAGATTGTTTCATTAAAAACCACTTAGAATATGATAAAAATAGAGAAATCAAGTTTTAATTTTATATAGGTAATTATGCAGTTTTCTTTTAATATATAAACGTGTTCCAGTTTTTTGCCACTAAACATGAATAAAGAGGCATAGAAAATATTTAAATGTAAGGATTCATTAGAAAATCATGATGTAGCTGAAATAAATATATTTCATGAAACTCTATTAGATAATTTCACATAAAGAAAAATGTTAAGCACTATATTTTCGTTTGTTCAGATAAACATTAAATGTACATTATTAAAATATAAGTTAAAAAAGAATTTTGAAAGCAACAAATGTAATTTTATTGATGGATGTGCCCTAGAAACAGGCAACTCTTGTATTGTTTGTAGGAAGAAATACTGATCTATAAGCATTCTATCTGCACAGTTGACACTATGCTTGCTATATTTAACAGGAAAATATTGCTAGAAGTAGTTTTAGAAGTAACTAAAGCAGAATTTTTTTTTTGTCAGAAGGAAAACAGACTATCCTACAATTTCTACAAATCAGACCAAAGCCAGGTCCAGTCTCTTTGATGTAGTAGTCTACTGTCTCTAGTTTGAAACTCATGTTTTAAGACTTTTACTCATGTTGACTCATGTAAAGAGGGTTAGGTAGTGAAAAGATTGTTTCTGTAAAAGAATATCATATCATGTCATGTCATACTATCTCATGTCATATTATACTGTTATATTATATTGTATCACTTGTATCACTTGTCCTTCTGTTGTTAATCAATTTGCTCCAGCAGGCACCATTAACAACTCCATATGTCCTGTCATGTGCTAGTGTAGCCCAAAGGCAACTGCTCGCTCCAGAAACACAAAGACCTCAGATCATCCTTCAGGTCATGGGAATGAGGTCTATAATTGTTACTGTTTTTGGCATATCAAATCCAACATGGGTAGCTTGCCAGTCTCTGCAGTGCGGGTGGTATACTCTCAGTAGTAGGTTCTCATCTCTTGAAATTACTGATGAACCACAATGGGGAGAGATTGGCTATTCTCTTGGGTGGAGCTCTGACAAGCTGTGGAGTCTGGATGTTGAGAATGATTGCCCTCATGTGTGGGGATTCCTCTGGCTTCGTGCAAGGCTCTATTGGGATGGTGGACCAGGGCTAGAACCACCCTTCCCTCCTGGGCACCTCATGATCAGCTGAGCACAGGGAGAGCCTGTTGCAGCTATGCCTGGATCAGGCATACCTCAGCTTGAAATAGGCTTTGCCGTAGGGTAGGACTCTGACAAGCAGGGATCGAGATTGGCTTTTCTCTTGGGTGGAGCTCTGATGAGTAATATGTGCTTTGTGTAATATATCTTATCATATCATATCATATTATCCTATATTATGTCACTTGTCTTCCCATTGTTCATCGGTTTGCTCAAGTGCTATTATGTGTAATAATATCTTAGCTATAAATATATATATATCCATTCTATATATATGTACATATCTATTCTCTCTCTATGTGTATATATATCCATTCTTAATCACAAATATATAGTTAAGAGGTTATATATATGATATATTTGTATTCAATATATGTAGATATACATTATATACCCATTGTCAGTTTTAACATGTATTTTAATTATTAGATTACATGTTTGTAAAAGAAAAAAATTGTCAACTGTTTTTACCATTGATTAGAGAAAGAGAGTATTCTTTTCTCTCCTTGTTGAACCAAAAGTCCAAAATATAGGAATGGAGAAATAGAACAGCAGTAGGTGCTTGCATTGCACAAGACAGACCTGTTCAAACACTGTTCCGTGAAACTACCAGGAATGATTCCCCAGTGTAAAGTTCTAAAAGAGCAAGTATTGAACATTGCTGTGTGTGGCCAAAAGCAAACACAAAAAATAAATCATTAATCTTAAAGACTTTCTGAAAATATTTCCTGAAAATAGCTCAAGATGACTTTTTGTAAGAGAATAAGAAATCAGATATTATGTATGATAGAACAAAGAGAAAGGTCAAAATTTAGTTTTATTCTGAGAATTATTTACTGTTTATACTGTGTGATATTTGTAAACTTAGGGTATGCCAAGGGTAGAAGCATTAAAATGTGAATAAAAAAATGCTCAGCTGATCTGTGTGAATGTATAAATATATCATAAGCAGACCATGTCGTTTGCCACTGTGTCACACCTCCAGTCTTTAATATATAGAGAAGAATCCCAGAATCCTGGCACAGAGCTTTTAAAACCATTAAATATCAAAAGTATGAGGAATATCTTTGTGTGATAGTGAATTTGAATGGAAAATTTGGAGTATCTAGCATCAGGATGGGGAATGTCAGTCACCAGAAGACTTATCTGTGATTGAAGGATTGGAACTTAAAGGTCACCCCTAGCCCCCAAAGCAAGAAAAAAGGCAGAGAACAGTGTGCAATCACCTACAGTAAAATGTATAATCAATTGTGCACATGTCATAAAACTTACTTAGAAATATCTCTTTTCAGAACTTGCCAGATGCATCTGTTTTTACCAGGTAGTTCTTAGGTTGCATTTTCTAAATATTAAACCACCAACAATAAACAAGGCACTCACCCAAGATTTGAGAGTCTTGTCAATTACTGAACCTAAGAAGAGGACTGTGATGACATATGGAATTGCAGGAAAGACAGACGTACAGGTGGTGAGGATGCTACTGGTACATTTAGAATCTGAATGGGTATCAATTTGTGTGACTAGAACATTGAACTGAATAGATGTTGTTGTAATTGAATTGAATGATCTGACAGTGTCAACAAGTTAGAAAACTGGTGTTTGAAGATGTCATGAAACACTGCTGTGCTGGGTAGAGCACTGAGTTCTCCAAAGATATCCGGGAGCAGGAATGAATCCACTTCTTCCCAAAGCAGACAGGCGGCTTGTGGCTGGATGAAGACTCAAAAATCAAGCAAAGTTTCCGAAAAGCTTTACTCACAAAAGTTCTGGCATTATAATCCAAGGACTGGAAAACCCCAAATTACCAATTCCTAGCCTGACCCAGAGAACGTATGCTCGGGTTAGAATGCTCAAGCCAAGATTAACGCTGGGCACTGAATCATGTGCACCAGTCAGAGGTCAGACCCAAGCTGGAAGAATATGGCAATGATACCTTTTCCTTCCTTTTGCTTCTTTTATTGTCTGAAGTCCACCAAAGATGTCCAGTCCAGCCCATCATGGGCTGGACTATCTAGAGACAATACCAGGTATTTTCTTTATGAGTTAAAAGCCTGTCTTTCTGCATGGGGCCAAAAGACCTTATAGAAATGCAAATCTTCAGGTTAGCCTCTGGCTCCAGTTTAACAAATGCTAATATGCCAGAGCTGATTTCCTGCATTCTAAGCTCTCTTGCAAAGTGAGAGGGGGTGACATCTATGAACCAGAGAGCAGCTCAGAATATAATTTATGATATCATGAACACATAGCCAGCCAATTCCAGCAAATATCTAAACCTCCATTAGGATCCATAATCTGTCGTAATAATTTACTTTGCCTTTAGTCTTACAGAGACATGTAAGTTTGTCCGGAGTCTAACTAGCATGTTTTTTGAACTAGCAAGATTTTTATGGGTGATCAGACATAGACAAATTATCTCTTGGAAGATCTACAACTGTGTCCCAGTGAGGAAATGTGGGGTCATTAGATTAATTGTACTGAAGCAAGCAAGACCCATGATAAGAATAGGTTGCCAAATAAAGTTATGAAATAATGAATTCTGACCATACTCCTATTGTGTTTGCTGTGGAGATTCTCTAAAGCAGGAAGTAGCTCGTAACATATACTAAATATTAGCAAGAGTCTAGAATTCTTTTTTTTGGTATGTCCTCTAACAATATGACAGTGTCAGAATGAGGGAATCAGTATTTGAAAAGTTACAAACTCTTACCTGATATGTTAAAGGATATGTAAAAAAAAATAATTAGGACTTCTCTTCTGACCCTAAGTGAACAACTAATGAATGGGGAAATTCACCAAACTTTTTTTTCAATTTATTTAAAATACTATTAGATATGATAAGTAAGAGTTCAAATGTATACATTCTTTATTCCTAATTTAGTTAAATTTTTATAAGAAAGATATATTTGGAAGATGAGATTGACATATACAAAATCTTTAAGGGGTAACTATCTAGATTCTTTCAGTACACAGCCTTTCATTATATTGGAAATTTTAAATTAACACACCTCTATGATTTCAAAATACGTATTCCAAATATTATAAATGATGAATTACTGCAATAATAATATGCGATATGTATTAAATGATGCGGAATAATACACAAGGATAATCAATGGAGAATTCCAACTGGGAGTCAGATATGCCCATTTTTACTTAATTGCATAATTTTTCCTGAAATATCTAAAGAGCCTATAATTGTAACTAACAATAAGTTATTGATTTGCTTTAAGGTAGTTGATTAACTTTCAATGTGCCCTATAACACCAAGACATTTTCCTAATTCAATGTTTAAATTATTGAGATGGTATTTTCCTGAAGTTATTCGCAACAGCATACTTTTTGAAAATAAGAAATGATATGATATATGCAGTATAAAATTTCCTGACTTAAATATATGTGCAAGGTCCAGAAGAAATCTACAAGTTTAGATACAAGGAAATTACCTTTTGTTTCCAGTGAGATGTGATAAAACTGTTCATTTCTTTTTTTTTTTTTTTGCTTTTTGGGTCACACCGGAATGCTCAGGGGTTACTCCGGTCGACTCGAATCACCCTGGCGTGCTCGGGGACCTATGGAGCCGGGGACGACCCAGCCGCACAGGCCAGCGCGCAAGGCAAACACCCTACCGCTGGGCTACGCCCGGGCCCAAAACTGTTCATTTCTTATGAATCCAATGTCTAATGAACTGAATACTAAAATTCTTTGAAAGTAAATACATCATCTTCTTTACATCATCAATCATTAATTCCAATATCTTTAGTTGCTAGCTGTGCATCACTAATTTTAAATAAAATCAGATTGCGATGATCTTTCATTGTTTCTAGAAGATATTGCTTCAAATGGAATAAATGACACTAGTTACCACATAACTCTGTGGATAAGAAAGTATAACATAGTTCTCAAAGTCTTAATCCAAAGTGTTGCTTACTCTGTCATCCTATTGACAAATGGTTCACAAACATAATAAAATTTTGTTTATACCATTAAATGAAATAATATGGAAATGCTTATTTAAAATACTTAGTTTTATATTTATGCATATTGCTTATTCAGAACCAAATACGAACATAATGTTTTAAAATCTATTTCTTATTTTGAATTAAGATACTAGCCTTTGTAACAATATGTTGAAGGAAAATATTCTTGGGTGAAATACATGTAAGTTAAAAAGAAAGTATTTAATGTTGTTGTAATGTTGTAACAACATTATATTGTTAAAAATGTAACTCAGTTACATTTTTCTATTTCCACAAAAATAAATACCTGCATGTGTCACTATTTTATGATTCTATTGATTACTAAAGCTATTATCTAATTAACTTTTTGTGAAAGCCTGCTAAATGTCAATGGTGCTACTACAGGCTAAAATAGTTTAAAACCTTAAAGTTATATACATGCAATACTTTCAGGCTAATCTTTATCTTGAGACACACTCATACAAATGATCATTAGTGAAATACTTTCTCTAGATATCCAATGCTCATAATAATTGCACTATAATGGCATTCAACACTGTGCTTTTCAATTTGTGCAACAATATTCACCATTTCCTTCTTCTCAAAGCTAGTTAGACTCACTACTGAAAGAAGCCACAGAAAAACAGCTCAGAGTATCTGGTTTGCACATTTTGAGAACACTTTCTAGCAAAATATATATCGTTAGAATATTTTGATTCTGATTGAACAACAATCGAGCTTTACAAAAATCTTTGTGCGAATACTGATCCGAAACTCCAGACTGAATACAGTAAGTTGAAACTAAACATTAGGAATCACCACAAATAATAGTTAGCATTTGCTTCATTATCATACTAAATAAGATACCTGTTAACATTTCACTGCCTCTTTCTTTACATGAGATGTATTGCTAAGTATATTTTGCATGTTTTCACCATTCTGCCATATAAATATCCAGAATTTGGGAAGTGATATACAGGACAGTGGTTGGATCTCCAGTATATCAGGTAAGTAGGAGGGCGGTGTAGATATTTATCCAAACCACAGAGCTAACGACACTGAAACCAAGGGACCAGAACTACACGCACCAAATTTAAAACAGTGCCTGTCAAGAAGCAGGTTGGGTATGGAAGGAAGGTATATTGGGACACAAGGAGAAGGAGGCTGACACTGATGGTACGATACATTCTGGAACATTTGAAACTCAGTTACGAATAACTTTGTAAATGTTTGTGCCTAAATAAAAATAAGTAAAAAATTAATAAACTAATCTTTTCTGCAAAACATTTCTGTGTATCTGTAGTTTGTTAAAGAAGGGTTCACTTCTTCCCTCTGTCCAAGCTTATCCTAACACTTGTACTATTCAGACTCATTTCACAATTTGCAAAAAGTAGTTTTTGTAGCAAATAATGTTTACCATTCAGTTTCTTTTTGTAATTCTTAGATGCAAGTGTCTTTCTCAACTGTTAAAAAACTGTTAAAAATAATGTTTAGATTATAAGCTGAAATAAAACTTGTAAAAATAAAGAACCTGAGACATAGCTTCAGTGACATGCATAGCTCCTTGAATGCCATGGGAGCTGCTCTGAGTTGGATAATGGGA
This sequence comes from Cryptotis parvus, assembly GCA_021461705.1. Classification (NCBI taxonomy): domain Eukaryota; kingdom Metazoa; phylum Chordata; class Mammalia; order Eulipotyphla; family Soricidae; genus Cryptotis; species Cryptotis parvus. Next base: position 51,709 of record JAJIBD010004070.1, read on the forward strand.
CAGGATGAGCCGTTGTCTGAGTACCTACAGATATGGCCCTGGAGGCCCCTGAGAGTACTACCAGGCCCAAAGACTAAGCTCTAAACTCTGACACCGTCCGCCCTGCAAACCCCATCCGCAACATTTGGTGGCGGCACTGCTTTTGACATACGTGACCAGAAGGCTCTATCCACGTCCTCTCAAAACAGGAAGGCCCTATACTCTTCTCTACCCCCCGCTCCTATCTCCTCCTTCCATATTGTTCTTCCATAACCATCTCCACTAAGTCAGCCCCGCGTTTTGGGGGGCCACCCCCCGTCCCTATACAAAGAAAACAAACAATACAGTATCATGTTTAAGAAAGCCTTTTGTGGACTGACGGCATGGCCCCTAGCAAGCCAACAAATGACCTATCACCAGAGACCCAACAACAGAGACAGATCTTCTAATTTATTCCCAATTATACACACTTGTAATCACAGCTACTGTAATACATGAGCACCAAATATTTATATTATTTTAAAACTTCCTAGTGATACAAATATAGGTAATTGATTTTTACAAATTAAGATTATGTTTATGTAAAAATGCCTGCAAAATCATGAATCACCTATCATTACCCTCTATATTTAATTTTGAAGAATTCCTACTGGCAACACTATAGCTATATATCTTTACTAAGAACTACTATTTAATTTTTTATCTTTATTTCAATACGTACACTGGCATCAAAAGCATATATTGAGGATCTGATGGTGCAAGCGCAAATGATCAAGTACGACATCATTGGTCTGATGGAGACAAGGGGGGCCTCAGTAGCATCATGCTGTATTTGACACTGGAGAAGAATTGTTACTTGGAACAAGAGACAAAAAGAGGCATGGGTGGCATTGGTTTCCTTGTCAACACGAACATAGCTGTCAACATTGATTCATTTGAATGCCTAACAACCAGATAGGACCATTACACTTGAAGAGATGTGGTCCACTGCCAGTAATTTCTGTCTTCATTGTGTATGCACCAATTTCACATACAAAGAAGATGAAATTGATAAATTCTACATGGAACTAGAGGAGTTCTATAAAAAAGATCACACCTTCTACAAGGTCATAGTCTGTGATTTTAATGCCAAGATAGGACCAGGAAGATTGGCTGAAGAACTCCACATTGAGACCCATGGCCTAGAATGGAATGAACAGGGTGAGAGACTATCTGAGTTCATCATGTCCACCAAGACCATTTGTGGGAACTCACAGTTCCAGAAGGCTGAAGCAAAATGTTGGACATGGGAATCTCCTGGCAGACAGTTCCACAATGAAATTGACCACATCATCTTCAATCGACGGTTTTGTCTGACCGATGTTGCTGTCTTCCCAAATTCCAAACAGGATCAGACCACCTTCTCCTTCGTGCAAAATTATACTTCACACTAACGGGGAGAAAAGGCTGCAAAGTTTAAGAAGAGAACTCCCAGAATGACCACCAACTGGGAACTCTTTGACAGAATTGCAGCAACATGGGAAGATACCATCATTGACAACATTGATGAAGAATACGACAGACTGGTTCAGCACCTCCTTGATTGTGTGAACAATACCGAGAGAAAGACACAAAAGGACGCCTGTCTTCAGAAACTCTCAAGCTCATTCGCCAACATGGCAAATGTGTGACCCTCAGGAGACCAAATGCTAACGTCCAAGCTTGCTAAATGTTGCAGAGAAGCGATAAAAGAAGACCTCAAAACAGAAAAGCAGAAATACAGGAAGATGCAGTAGAAGCTGGGAAAAGCATTTGCACCACCTGCATGTCCTTCGCCAACTATAAGACCAAGATGACTGCCCTCTGAAGTCCTGATGGATCTATCAAATCTTCCAGAAATGCAATGGAGAAGATTATTCATGACTTCTATTCAGATCTCTTTGATAGCCACGTCCACCTGCCCACATTCCAAATTCCACAGGATGGATATGTCATTCCCAACGTTCTCTCTTCTGAAATCCGACATGCCCTTTTGTCAGTAAAGAATGGAACAGTACAAGGCCCAGACAAAGTCAGACCCGAACACCTGAAGAATCTGCAGTTGGTACTCATCAATACACTAGCTCGGCTCTTCACACTCTACCTGTCTGAATGCAAGGCGCCCTCCTAATGGAAAACCAGCAGGACAGTTCTACTGTTCAAGAAGGGAGACATTCACGCCATTGGCAACTCTCTCCCCATCTGCCTATTGTCCATCATCTACAAGCTGTTTACACGAGTCATCCTGAACAGGATTAGCAGAACACTAGATGAAGGACAACCATGTGAGCTAGCTGGCTTCCAGAAAGGATTTAGAACAATCGACTATATCCACAAGGTAACCAAGCTCATTGAGGTTTGTAGGGAGTTCAAGATGCCGCTCTGTCTCATGTTCATTGATTTAAAGAAAGCCTTTGATTCTGTGGAGACTGAAGTGGTCATCGAAGCCCTAGCAACAGGGTGTTCAAACCCAATACATCAAGATCCTTTGTGAGCTGTATTACAGATTTACCACCTGTACCACACCATTCTACAAGGAAGTGATCATTCATGTCAAAAGAGGTGTTCGGCAGGGTGATATCATTTCACCAAAACGTTTCATCACCACCCTCGAGAACATCATGCGATAATTAGAATAGTAAGGAATGGGAGTGAAGAAAGATGGATGGCAACTACACCACCTCTGCTTTGCTTATGACATCATTCTAATAACACCAATCATTAGGTAAGCAGCACAAATGCTGGCTGACTTTGACCAAATTGTGGAAAGATAGGTCTACAGCTGAATCTGAACAAAACTATGTGTGTATATATGTATATATCACTTGTATCACTTGCCTTCCCTTTGTTCATTGATTTGCCCTTTAGCGGACACCAGTAACATTTTCACATATCCCTGTAGCATGCTAGTGTAGCTCCAGGGCATCTGCTCGCTCCCAGGAACACAAGAGCCTCAACGATTTCTTCAGGTCATGGGAATGAGGTCTAAATCGCTGCTGTTTTGGCATATCAAATACAGCATGTCTTATCAAATATGACACATTTGATTTGATGTGTTATATACACACATATATATGTGTATATATATACACATATGTATATTAAACATTTATATATGTTATTAATTATATAGCATCTCCACAATGATTTTCCATTCCTTTAACCACTTTCAGTAGATGACCAGTGGTTTAATTCCAGAAATGGAGGAATTTGAATTCTTGAGGGAAAAAATTTTATCTCTTACTATAGATTGATAACTTAAGTAAGTCCTTGGCAAAATAGATCATTGTTTGTCAAAAAGATATCTAAATATCGTTTATTCATGAAAAGTACATGAGAAATGTTAAAACATGTAAATAATCAGCTCGTAGAAATATAAAATCTAATTCTTGACTCTAATGACACTATCATATTGTTAGCTATTTTGTTCACTAAGAAATCAAAAACAAATTTCTTTAGTTATAAAGATCTGTCAAATTATTTTTTTAATTTGCCATAGCCTCCCAGAAGCGGGAATCACTGGGAATTCGTCAGATGGAGTCAGGGGTTGGCCCTTCTCCCTCCATTTTGTTGAGCCTGGTGGCCCCACCAAGGAGCTGCCCTGGGGCCACCAGCCATAGCATGAAGAGCCTCACAAGCGGCTGGGGAAGCTGGAACTCGACTCGTCCCAGGCCCAGCTGACCATGGGGCCCCTGGGAGGACATATGGGTTTTGGGAGTGGGCCCATCACCTCTGGGGGTCCCGGAAGCAGCCGGATGAGACTAGTCCACCACACTATCCACCAGCTTTGCTGTCCGGACGCTGGGATACTACCTCATGACCAGATTAACAGAGCAAAACCAGTTTAAGCCCAGGTCACGCTGCCACTTGCAGCCGCAAGGTCCATTAAAATAGTGGAAACAGTAATGTCCTTTAATGCACTGCATTGCACGATGTGCAGGAATGTTTGGCGGGAGGGAGAGATAGAGAGGAGAGAAATGACATACAGAATCCACCAAGTAGTTGAGGTGGGGGTGGGAGGTGGGGACATTGGTGATGGGAGATGGCTTTGGGTGGAGGGATGGGTGTTGGAACACTGGAGAACCAAAACTCTACATGAGCATCATTCAATTGTATGTCTAAAATGGTGTAATAAAATTTGGGGAGGGCCGGAGCGATAGCCCAGGGAGTAGGGGCGTTTTTTGCCTGTGCTGGCCTGGATTTGATTCCTGGCATCCCATATGGTCTCCCGAGCACCGCCAGGAATAATTCCTGAGTGCAGAGCCAGGAGAAACCCCTGAGCATTGCCGGGTGTGACCAAAAAAAATGGGGGAATAAATAAATAAATAAACAAACAAAAAATTAAATACTTGTACAGAATTTTAAAAAAATGCCATAGCAGCAGGAAGGTGCTAGATTTAACTGTCATCTTTCATTTCTTTCCTCCTTTTTTCCTTATCATTTATCTATCCTTTATTTGTCGTTATGCATGCTAACTTTCTCTTTTGAATAGTATTTCTTACAGAGTAGTACAATAAATCACCAATGTCTCAAATATTTTTCTTATTCCTTGTTAAAATTTTATAGTCTATTATAAAAACATTAGTTGGAAAACTAAATAGTTTTAATGAAATTGACCCTTATATTCATTTATCTAATTTTCATTGAATAGATTTATACATCATATATTTGCAATATATAAATGCTATGTTAGGAACAGTACCAACTGCTCGGTGGAGTTGTTCTAGAGGGTGACGCTGAAGAGTTTTGGTGAAATGGTATCACCCTGCCGAACACCTCTTTTGACATCAATGATCACTTCCTTGTAGAATGGTGAGATCCTGGTGGTGAATCCATAATACAGCTCATGAAGGATCTTGATGTATTGGGTTTGAACACCCTGTTTGGCTAAGGCTTCGATGACCACTTCAGTCTCCAGAATCAAAGGCTTTCTTTAAATCAATGAAAGTGAGACAGAGCGGCATCTTGAACTCCCTAAAAACCTCAATGAGCTTGGTTCCTGTTTGGATATGGTCGATTGTGCTGAATCCTTTCCAGAAGCCAGTGGAACATAACTGAACCAAAGACTTTCAGACATGGGACAGAGCTGTAACTTACTCTGCCTGTGCCCAGCCGCTCATGAGGCACCCAGGAGGCATGGCGGGTTCTAGCCCTGTCCTGCCACCTCAGCAGAGCCTTACAACAAGCCAGACGACACCCCCTACTCCATGTGGGCCGCCATTTTCACATCCGGACTTCCCTCCATGGACTTCCCGTCACAACTTCACCCAGCAGACCAGACTATCACAGGCTGGCTCGTGCGATTGCTAGCAGCCGAGTGGTTCATCAATAAATGCTTTATTTAGAGGTGACTACAAGAGTATGCCACTTGCACCCCAAGCCTGGAAAGCTGCTCTGTCGTATTTGATATGCCAAACACCAGTACCATTTATATAATGGTTTGAGGCTCTTTATGTTCCTGGAGCAAGCCAATGCCTTTGGGTTCTACTAGCATGAGACAGGACATATGGAGATATTACTGGTGCCCGCTCTAGCAAATAGATGATGAATGGGAAGATAGTGATAGTGATAGTGATAGGAACAGAAATTAGAGATAATTTTTACTGCCTAATATTTAGAGCCGTACTGAAACAATTGAGAAAATTGAATGCTTGTGAAACAAATAAAATAACTTATTAATAGAAGAAAAGAGGCATGTTTAAAAAAAACAATTAAAGGATATGGAGCAGATTATAAACTTGTTTAGTCAGTATATATAAATAAAATTTGAAAAACAATTTGTATCTAAATCCATGAGGAATGTTCTTTCTATAAAAATAGACTATCCATTATGTGGCAAAGAGTGGCTCACAATCTCCTCTTCTGGTGATACGATTAAAAAATGTAACGACCACTGCTGAGGTACTATTAAAAGAATGACAATAAATTAGAAATGATTTATAAGTTTATAACTAAATTTAGTTTATGCCAGTTAGTCTACTACTAGGTTTAGTGCATGTCACATTTTTTTGTTTTAAAAATTCTGAGTTTCAGAATTTCTTAGTTTAAAATTGTTATTTTAATGAATTTTAGCACATTATGCTATATAAATATCACAAACTTTTCTTCTTCATCCTTTTATTAATAATTCATTTCTGTTTTCCTCACTATTTTCATTTATGCTTCCAGTTGTTCTACCATCTTTTTTCTATTAAGTGGCTTTATAAACCTTTTACACACATGTGTGTATATATTCATAGACAGCATACCTCTTCACACACATATATATATATATATATATATACATATATATATATATATACCAATGTATCCAAGATTCTTGACTCCTACCCTTGTTACCCCTGTTATCTCACATCTCTTTTCTTTCTTCTCTCCTTTATTCCTCTTCTTTCCTAACCCTTTCATTTCAACAATCTAGGCCCAGAGGTTGACCCAACGTTGATAGCTTGCATTTCCTTGTTATGTCATTTCATATTTGGCAGATAAGTTGAACTATTTGATATTTGTCCACTTACTCTCTCTTAACATGGTGTATTTCAGTTTTATGTAAGTTAGTGAATTTCACATTTTTATCATTCTTTGCACCATAGTATTGCATTATGCATATCACTGTCACTGTATCACTGTCTTCCCCTTCATCATCGATTTGCTCAAGCGGGCACCAGTAACATCTCCATATGACCTGTCTCATGCAAGTAGAGCCCAAGGGAACCTGCTTGCTCCAGGAACATAAAGAGCCTCAAACCATTCCATCAGGTCATGGGAATGAGGTTTATAATTGTTACTGGTATCTGGCATATCAAATATGACACGGATAGCATGCCAGGCTCTGCCGTGCAGTTAGCATACTAACTAAATATATATAGACCAAATATATATACATATATATATATTTATAAACCAAACTTTTCCAATATTTAAGGAAAAATAGTTTTTTCATAAAAATTATTTTTAATTAAAAAATAAACACAATCTTTCAGCTTTTAAATATATATATATATATATATATATATATATTTTTTTGCTTTTGGATCACACCCAGCGATGCTCAGGGGTTTCTCCTGGCTCTGCACTCAGGAATCACTCCTGGCGGTGCTCAGAGGACCATATGGGATGCCGGGATAGAACCCAGGCCGGCATGGGCCGGCCGAAGTGCAAGGCAAAAAGCCCTATCGGCTGGGCTATCACTCCGGTCCCCGCAAATATGTTTTAAAATATCGAAGATGATTAGATGAATGGCAGCCTATAATAATTTCTAGTATTGAAATTTATAATTATTAAAATATTAGCTTAGTGGCTTAATCATACTCTTTAATATTTATAATAAAATGTTGAGCACACTACATTATTTTTGGCTTCTCTTGATAGTTTATATGTGCTTTTGTAGGTGAAATAATTCCAAATAAAATATGCCACTGTACAGTTGTTATTTTGAAAATAAAAACTATCATTTTTAATATTTTCCTTGGTAATTTTATTTACAAATGTAGAAAAATATAAATTTTGACTCATACTGTGAGCAAAAAATGTCTTTGTGTAAAATTGTCTTCACTTAGTAATTTTTCTACAATTTTTGAAATATAAAAAATTTAAAAAATACTATTATTTGCTTTCTAGTTCCAAAATGATAGCTTTCTGGAAATTTGCAAATGCTAAAAATTATCCTTCAACTGTTTCACATCTCTTTTAATTATTCTAAAATCCATAATTAGGTTGTTTTTTTTTTTTCTTTTTTGGGTCACAACAGGCAATGCCCAGGGCTTACTTCTGATTCTGTGCTCAGTAATTTTTATCTTAGTGCTTGGTGGGACAGAGAGGGATGCCGGGAATCAAACCTGGTCGGTGTGTGCAAGGCAAATGCCCTACCTGCTGTACTATTGCTCTGGCCCATTAGATTTTTTTTTATTAGTTCAAAAAATATTTTCAAGGTATAGTCTTAATTAAAGGATTTATGTTTCCTTCTTCTTGTTTGTTTTTTTTAGGTCTCAACCAAAGATGCCTAAGGACTATTCTCAGACTTTTTACTGTGTGATTTTGTGTCAGTTCCTTCCATCAGTGCTCAGGAGAACATGTGCTGTCACAGATTGAACTGAGTACACTCACAATAAACATACACATCAAGCATTTGTGTCCTATCCCTAGCTTAAAAGTGATTTTGTAGAAAGAAAAGACTTGTCCATTTCATTTGAGTGCTTTCTTTAAAAAATTATTCATAATTAAGATGATATTCAAATTAAACCTAATGAGCTTCCAGCCTTATTTTCCACTGTTGGATTTTATTCTGTCACTGAAGTTGTTGCATTCAGAGATCTAACAGGGAATTTCTTGGCTTATATCAACTTTGATACAGAATATAGGCATTTTATGTCAAGTGATAAACATGCCAATGACCAACAGACAGTTTTTTGCAACAGTTATTTACTGAAATCTGACAGAGATGAGAAATGTTTGCCATCACAGCAGAATAAAGACATAAGATTATTCCCCTTGTGAAGACCACATGTAGCTTGTGAAGTTCTGACATTTATAAGAAATAAAACTAGAAACTTTGGAAGGTTTTTAAATCACTCTTACAAGGTTGCTTGCTGTTTTCAAACCCTTCAGAATTCAAAATGATCAGATCATGCAGAGAATTGATACTGTAAATCAATGAAAGAAAACAGAATCTAAAACCCAAAAGAAATGAAATACTTCTTTCTAATATCACTCACACAACTGTTCACTCTCAACCTAGTCCATTGCACTTGAATTTTCATGGAGTCAAACTGAATTATATTCTGCTGCAGGACACCTAAAAGTCTAAAAGCCTCTGCATCTGCCCTGGGTTGCCTCCTGAAGATCACTTTGTAGATAGGGGGTAGTTTAAATGTGGCAGTTTATCCGACCATGTATTTTTGTACTGGCTGGTATAAATATTCTCTCATGCTACCACAATCATCATGGGACTAGCTAGAGTTTACCAGTATATTTGCCTGGCCACGTTGGATCTCTAAGTAATTAGGCCAGAGAGAAATACTGTTTGCCTCCAAGCAAGCAAGCATGGCTCCCTGATAACTCAAAGGCAACTAAAATACAAAACTATCATGAAGTAGAGGAGACTCTTGTGAAGGCTTGGAGAAATATTTAACTGGCATTAGTATTAGTCTTTTGGTACAGAGACATGCCATCTCAGAAACCCCCCTTCTCTACCCTATAAAGGCATTTCCAGGAAGATCTTGGCTCAAGACATTAGGTGAGGTGCTGGGAAAAATTATCTGAGGGCATTTGACCCCTCCCTGCCAGGGGAAGTTACATTTAGCTTATAGCTCCACCCAGCTCTGCTAGGAGGCTTTGAATTAGCTCTGGGTTCTTGTAAGCAGCCAGAAGGCCTCCCTTAAGTTGCTACATTTCTATAGAGCTATTTTCCTGTTTTCATCTCTAGATAGCCTAGCCCTCAACAGGCCAGGCTGGGAAGTTTGGGCGGATTTTTTAGCTATAAAATAAGCTGCAAGAAGAAAGAAGAACCTCTTTCCCCCTTTTGCCATTTCAGCTTTCCTTGGCTTTTGCTTCTCCATCCTCTCCATTCTCTGTTGGGCCTCAACACTTGGTGGCAGCCATCTTGGCCTACACCTGGCTGGGGCCTAGCTGGGAACCCAGAGTCTGGAGGTTTTCCCTGCTCTTGGATTGTATATTGGAACCTGTGATGGTAAAGCCCTTTTAAAACTGCATCGGATTCCTAAGTTTTCATCCATTCCTCGCTGGCTTCAGAGGTAGAAGGGAACTCACTTCCCGGCACTGTTGGGGACCCCAGCGGCCTCCCCTAAAATATTCCATGGTTTTAGAAAAAAGTTTGAAAGTACTGCAGGTGTATATTCAATATATTGTGTTTAGCTCTAATATTCCTTGTCCTTTTTAATTCACATATTTCATAATTTGTATAGATACAAATCTTAACAATATTGTTTTCCAGCACACAAATATGATTTTTTTGTAATTTCTTATTTAATGTTTTCGTTATTTGCACTCAGTAGTAGTATATAGGCCCTATATCTACTAAGAGATATTTTTCTAAACTTTAAAAAAAATTTTATTATATAAATAGGATTGTATTATTAATTTCCTTTTGGAATAGATAGTTGTTAATATAAAAAAAATGCTGCTGATATGTATACTATGATTTTTTTCCTTCTATATTTTTAATTCATCTGTTGATTCTAATTTACTTTCACAGTATCTAACTTTTCACAGTATTAATAGTCTGTGTGAAAATACTTTACTTTCTATGATAAATTATTTGAAGTAAAATAGTTAAATTCATTTTGTAGTTTCTCATAATGAACTATCCAATTATAGTAATTTAGGTTTACGTTAATATGTGCTTTAATAGTATTTATTTTTACATGAACTTTATATAACAAGGGACAATTTCTAATTTTTATCAGCTTCATTAGTTGTGTTGTGTACTTCACACATTGCAGCACTGAAACATTAGTTTTCTTAAGCTATACACCATAAATTATAATTATTATTTCCTCTATATTGCCACTAGTCATATAAAAGATCATTTTCTTTTTTGCTTCTGCTTAGATTTTAGTTGACCTTGTTACTTTCTATCATCATTAATGTGCAGAATAATGAATTACAGAGTGTCTGCATCCAAAAGCTCAACTTTCAGTCTGTTAAGTTTGCTACCTACATTACTATACCAAAACTACAGGATAAATTTTTTCAACTAAAAGAACAGAGAAGGGGCCGGAGCGATAGCCCAGCGGGTAGGGTATTTGCCTTGCATGCGGCCGGCTTGTGCCGGCCCGGGTTCAATCCCCGGCATCCCATATGGTCCCCCGAGCACCGCCAGGATTGATTCCTGAGTGCAGAGCCAGGAGGAACCCCCTGAGCATCGCGGGTGTGACCCAAAAAAGCAAATAAATAAATAAATAAATAAATAAATAAATAAATAAAAAGAACAGAGAAAAAAATTACAGGAACAAAAACTAAATTTCGAGTATTACTGCATACATATATCCATAGTTTTAGAATCAAATTTTAACATTGCTCTATTAGAAAATTTCAAAATTAAATATGATAAATTTGGGGTTCTATTAAGTCAGAAAAAGAAACTGTAGAAATATTAAGATTGTGTTGATTAACATTGATTTGTTGTGTAAAGTATAAATGAATTTTAATGATATAATAGAATTTTTACAGTTAATATATTTGAAATATCTAGATATTTTATTTCATAATACTAAACACATTCCATTTCATGTACTTGGAACACATCCATTGGTAACTCAGGATTTATTCCTATTTCTGTACTCAGAGATCACTCTTGGAAGGGCTTTGAGGCCCATATGTGGTAATGGAGATCAAACCTGGGTACCTGCATATAAGTCAGGTATTTTATCCATTTATTATCTTCTGGCTCAGTAAACACATTTAAAAGCAGTCAGTTATATCCAGTCATGTTACAGAATAACAAGAAAATATAGCAGCATAATTGTTTTAAACCTCTGCCAATTCTTCATGTTGTTATTCCTAACTTAGTAAATAAACAGATAACTGGAACAAAACAAAATCACAAAAGTATATTGTCTTTCGTGTGTATCATTAGCCGTTAGAATCTCTTCGCTTTTCTTTAACATAATTTTTCTTCTTCACAATTTTATTTTCTTTTTCTATTTTCTATTTCCAGTTCCTGAAACTGGGCTAAAGATCAATATTAGACAAAGATAGCTGTCCTTCTGCCAAAGTCTAAATAAAGAGAAGGCAGTTTATCCTCAGATTACCCTTTGCTCAAAAGTCTACCTACTTATGTTTGCAGGTAAAATAGAGGGTAATTTAGAGCACCAGTCTAAGTGGGAATATTATTGTTCATTCAATGCCCACTGCTCTGAAATCACCCCTTCTTCCCAGTTGTTTTCCTATAAAAAAAAACACCTTACTGTGATCATGTGACAATTCAATTGCATTGAGGATTTGAATCCACTATATTTCAATCTGTTTATTGTTCAACAGTTGAGCTCTTTCTCAAACAAGCACAATCTCATGTTTGAATGACCTTAAAAGCAAGGAAACCAAACCTCCATGGTTAGAAAAAGAAATATTTTATTCAAGTAAATTATAAACATTTATTAATGCTTGCTTTTTCTATAAGGAAACCTTTATGTTGTATTTAGACTTTCTCCTCTGGGAACAGGTCAATTTTTAGTTTCAATTCAAACTATAATCAGCAGAGCTATAGTTCATAGATAACATATATATGTATGTATAGATACTTATGTCTATATATATGCCTATATGTCTATACATATATTATATATCTATATAGATTTATATGGATATATATCCATATATATCTATATAACATATATTTAAAGGGCACACATATATGCCCTTTAATTAATTCACCAAAGTAAGAAACTTTACCTCGTTTTAATGGAAGAGTAATACTACTGATGACAGCTGTATGCCTTAGAAGTAGAGTCTAGATTATGCTACTTTGCACATTGCTATTATATTTTGTTAGACATATATGGTATTTGAGAGAACAGTATCAATTTGCAAGCTTAATATGAAACTGTTGAGAAAATATTTAATTTCCTTATTGCTTATTATATGTGAGAAATTCAGTGTCACTTTTTCTGCAATAATATAGTTCTCTAATTAAAATACTTTTAAAAAATGCAACCAAAAAAACAATAGATGAGAGAAATTGTGACTCTTCAAACTGCTGAAAGGAAGGGTAATTTGGCACAAGTTTCAAAATATAAAAACAACCTCCAGCACCTTGAGCCTACTCCAGAAATGACAAACATGTTCTGTAGCTATGGTTTTAATTCTGCCTACATGCTGAGCTGAAAATGGAGATGTATATTGATCAAACTGCATAGAGCGCAAACTGGAATTCCTTCAGGCTGTTGTTATACTCTAATGAATGTCCACAGCTCAAAATACATTATGATGTGTTTGGAAAATTCTTCTTATTATAAGATAATATTTTTTGTAATTTTAGGGGTGTTAGAATAGAAAACTAAAAATAAGATCAATATTGTGATTCAAAAATATAAAAGCAAAGTGAATAAAAGCTACAAGCTACTTTTTATTTGCCAATTACTAGACGAAACATAAATATGCTGGAAGGTAATATAATATGCTTTATATTTTTCACAAGATTCCTAGTAATTTGCACACCTTTCAAACACATGACTTTAATGGCTTTCTCTGGGACCACAGCTGCTGAACCTGGGCAAGTATGGGAAAGGTGGTTCTACTCAGAGAGAGCTCAGAGCCTGATCTCAGTGTGGTGCACATCCTTGGATAAAATATTGACCTCCCACATTCTAAACATTTGGTCAGTTCAGTAACATTAACTTCTTAATGAAATGTGTCTTAGTTTATGAGTTTTAGAGTTACTCCCTGCTTGATTTTCGGTAGTCCCTCCAACTTAGTGAAAGATATAGTGTTTGGATTGGAATTCCCATATACCACTATGTGCTCCATCCCTTTAAACTATATGCCAGGCCCTGGGGTGCATCATGTGTTTATGTGCAAAACTGAGGACAATGATCTGATATTTGCTTGGAATATCATTTGTAATTGTTATTAATTAAAATGGACCACTGAAAATGGCTATTACACTTTTATGTCACAATTGCTACATCATTCAATAATTCAATATATGATAACTCTCTGTCCTGTGGGTCCTGGATGGTTTATGGTCTGAAATAGAAAAAGACTGGGACTGGGATGAACCCAGAGCCACGGCAGAGCCTGGCAAGCTACCCGTGGTGTATTCTAATTCGATATAGCAAAAACAGTAACAATAATGGACCCATTCCCAACAAATGGAGACATTACTGGCGCCCACTCAGCAATTTGATGAACAATGGGAAGATAAGTGACAAGTGACAAGAGATGATAACTTTTCTCCCACTGGTGTAGGAAAAGCAAGATCCATGCAAGAAGGAGATATATATATATACATATATATAATATATATACATATATTTATATATATACAGTTGCCTCATTGAAGGCATTTAGTTTCTAAATTTAGAAGTATGTTTATTCAATAACAAATAGATTATGATGTCTAATCTGGGTATCACAATCAAGTACTGAAAAGCCTGTCTGAACTAAACTAATATCCCCTATATTATATTCTCAAAATATTGGATTGTAAAATCACTGTATCATTGTCTTTCCTTTGTTCATCGATTTGCTCCAGCGGGCACCAGTAACATCTTCATACGTGCTGTGGCAAGCAAGTGTAGCTCAAGGGCATCTGCTTGCTCCAGGGACAGGAAGAGCCTCAAACCATTCTTCATGGAAAATATAAAGAATCTTATCTCTCATAATTAAAGATAAAATAAAGAGTAAGAAAAGAAAACAGTTATTCTGTGATATTGACTTGCTCACATATTGACTTGCTGAGGTAATTGATTGAATTTTTAATTCCAATGCTAAATAATATATGAAATCAAATAACTGATGAAGTAAGCATAGCAAAAGACGTTGGTCAACATTAACCTCCATCAAATACTAAAATAGAATTAATTGGACTACAAAGATAACATATCATAGGCTGATTGGTACTACATTTGGTCCCCAGAGCACAGCCAGTATTCCTGAGCACGGAGGCAGAAGTAAGCCTAAACAGAATTAGTTGTGAGGCCCAAAACAAAAAACAATGACTAAAATAGTCACTGACAGAGCATCAACAAAATAAAACTTAAAATTGACTGAATTGAATCAAAGGATTCCAACTTGAACCTGACTGTACCTAACCTAACACTAAATTTCTTTTATGTATATTGCTAGAAAAAATAACACAAACAGATCAATTTAAGCTGTAAGTAGAAGAAAATGCATTGGATTAAACAAATAAAGAACTACATTATCTCAGATACCTAAATAAAGCTGCACAAAATCAAGCATTTAAAAAATATTTTAGGGTCAGAGAGATAGCACAGCAGGTAGGGCATTTGCTTTGCATGCAGCCAACCCAGGTTAGATCCCGGCATTCCATATGGTCCCCTGAGCACCGCCAGGAGTAATTTCTGAGTGAAGAGCCAGGAGCAACTCCTGAGCATTGCCAGGTGTGACCCAAAAAAGCAAAAAAAAAAATGTATTTTATAAGGACATTATACAGTTATTCATAGGAATAACTGCAGGAGAGTTATACCATGAATAGAATTCTAAGGACTGTTTGGTTATTTCTTAAAAGTGAAACAACATTCTCAGTAATTCATCACGCATATTACTTAAGCCCCATGTTCAGGTGGAACTGAAGTGGGTTAGACTTTTCATGTCAAAAGGCATCAGTCTGTCAATGTCCTTAGAGACTTCCTTAAGCCATAGTTATTTAAACGTAATATTAAAATTCAGAGTAGTAGCTAAAATAATCATTTAAACATTAGTTTAATTAGTCAAGCATAACTTTGGTGATTACTAAATAAAAGTCCACTAATGAAATAGAAGCATAGGGCCGGAGCGATAGCCTTGCGGGTAGGGCATTTGCCTTGCACGCGCTCGGCCCTGTGCTGGCCTGGGTTCGATCCCTGGCATCCCATATGGTCCCCTGAGCACTGCCAGGAGTAATTCCTGAGTGCAGAACCAGGAGTAAGTCCTGAGCGTTCCCAGGTGTGACCCAAAAAACCAAAAAAAAAAAAAAAAGAAATAGAAGCAATGCTAACATAAGCAACATATAAATAATGCTACTCTCAATATAGCTGTTGGAGTGCACTATTTTGTATACTTTAATATAAAATTCATGTTATAAAAGGTCAGATCTTTAGAAATGAACATATAGAGATTTTTTTTCCAAATAAAGACACTTAGAGATTAGCCCTGGATTTTCTGATAATTGCACTGGACCCAAGAGACTCTGGACAGTACTTATGTCCTATGTCTTAAGTTTTAATATTCATTGAAATGTAAAAATAATAAGAGAATTATTAGTAAGTGAAAAAATGTTTCATAAGGGGTCTTGATTAAAGAGCTTCTAATACTAAAAACATACACAAAACAGAGTTAAAAATAAAATTGAGGTAATTTTAAAAGGGAATTTTGTGCAAAGGTATGTCTTAGCAGAAATATTTAGCTTCACACTACAGAGCAAATGATGGACTATACTACTGTAAAGCCCCAACGGTGACCCATGAGACAAATAATATTTTAAACATTTCCTAGGTTCAAAGAAAGGCACCACTATTTTATGAATAATGTGATATTCATAAATAATAATTTTTCTTTGTCATCCATTTTTACAGGGCAATGTACAGCTCTTGGAAGTAAAAAAAGTCTGTCTTATCTGTTTTACAATTAGCACACAACCTTCCTACATACAAAGAGTCAACATAACTTTGTGTAAAAGGTTATCTAAACCTAAACCTTGAATGAAAATTTCACTAATTCCATGATGACTTTTCACCAGTTTTATTTTTTCTATTTTTAAAATAGGGCCTTTAAGGGGCTCAAAGATGGCACAGTGGGTAGGGAACATAATATTTGAATCAGCAATGAGATGCTGACCGGAATTCACTACTCAGCACCCCATATGATACTCTGTGTCCCTCTTGGAGTGTTCCCTGATCATTGAGCCAGGAATAAGGACTGAGAACTGCTGAGTGTATCACCAAAATAAAAAAAAATAATAAAATAAATAACAGTATGAAATATATATATGTATATACGTATGTATACGTATATACATATATCCACACACACACACAAATCTAAGGAAAGAAATTATTACTTTATTTAAAACAAGTTGAAGAGGAAAATTCTGCATGTCTTCATTGTTCTTTACTTTCTGTTAAAGTATAAACATACAACTCTAAGATGATATAACTAAGAGTTAAGGAGAGTCATTCCTAGGATATGGTCATAAGCGGCAAAATACCACTAGTGCTAGAACTGTATTTTAGAGTATATAAGGCAAAAAGCACTACTCCTCATTCACATTCTAGCTATGTGGTGTACCTGGAGACCATTCTTCATTCGGACTACACAGCTGTGTGACTGATATGTGAGATGGGAGTCATATATCTTATATCTTTCATTTTATAGAATAACCATATGTAACCAGCCTCATTCATAACTTAAACTTGATTTTTTAGAAGAATTGAGAAAGAATGCTTCCAGTGGGATCAGTCCTTGTGAATGTCTCCTATGCAGCACTATGGATACATTTTTTGCACAGAAGATGTGTGCAAACCATTTAGAAATCAGAGAATTCTCTGGGGACCAACTGGGTAGGATTATACACATGATCTTCAACTTCTGTATTTATATACTGTGCAATTCTTTGGAATGTGAAAACAAGTTATGAGTTGCTTGGTAATTAATAGAAGTAGGCAACAGGAGAGGAGAATGATTCTACATGCCAATTTTTGTTATGTAAATAGCAGTCTTGTATCACTTGTCTTCCCATTGTTCATCAATTTGCTTGAATGGGCATCAGTAATGTCTCCATTCCTTGGGAATGAGGTCCATTATTGTTACTGTTTTTGGCATATGAAGTCACGGGTAGCTTGCCAGGCTCTGCCATGGCTCTGGGTTCATCCCAGGGGGCCCAGTCTTTATCTGTGTCAGACAATCCACCATCCATGGCCCATAGGGCGGAGCCCTGGGGTAGACAAGTCTGTCTCCTGTCTGCCACCTGCTGCTGCAGCCAGGCACCGGCAGCCACACCTGCAACACCTCGAGGGGCAGAAATAGTAGTCTATGTTCCTAAAATTATCTCTTTTCTGCTGCTTGAGAAGCAAGTTGCTTTTTGTTAGCTAGCTTCACAGACAGGAACGGAAGGAAGTTTCAGTGAACTACCCAACATTATGGGGTCCCTCAGTTCAGAAGCCTTCAAAGTAATTAAATTCTGCCAGCAAGATCTCAGAAGCAGCTCATTGCTGATTAAATTCAAAATGAGAACACAGCTCTAGCCAAGCCGCAAAATGCATCATTGTGAGAGATTGAATCAGATGACTCAGCTAAATTCTACCTAAACTCTTGACCCCAGGTATTTTACTAAAACAAGATTGGTTGTGTGTTGTCTTAAACCAGTAAATCTATCATAATGCAGTTATGCAACAATAAATAATTACTTTATATGGGTTTTATAGTGATTCAATAATAACTTGTAATCTACAGATTGCCATTACAGGGAACACTAGTATAGTTACTAGTCTTCCGTTGTTCATTGATTTGCTCGAGCAGGCATCAGAAATGTCTCTATTCATTGGGAATGAGGTCCATTATTGTTACTTCTTTTGCCATATCAAATACACCACAGGCATAAAAAGTCAAACTAAGAACACCTAACTACTTTAATCCTCTAAGTAACAAAACCCAACTGAGAACATTAAAAATTTGTTTTTGTGTAGGAGAGGAAGAAAAGGAGAGATACTGAGACAGAGGGAGACATTGAGAGAGAGAAAGAAAGAGAGAGAAAGAAAGAAGGTACCTGACAAAGAGGCAGGCTGGGGGAGGGAGGAGGGAATTGGGGACATTGGTGGTGGGAAATGGGCACTGGTGGAAGGATGGTTGCTAGAACACTGTATGATTGAAACCCAAACATAAACATCTTTGTAATTGTATACCTCACTGTGGTATAATATTTTTTTTTAAAAGTAATTGGTTTTATTAAAAGATTTGTGAGTTAGGCAGAATCCCATTGGCCAGTAGCAGGGTGCTCAGAGGAGTAATGCCTGAGTTATAACTAAGGATTGAATTCGTGAAGAAGTTGGGTTGATGTGTAATTAGGTAAGAAAAAAAACAAAAAGTAGCAGGCAATGTCACCTCTCTTGACAGTTCGCAGTAAATTCTCTCTGAATCTAACACCAAAAATGTTTGGTTTTTCCATTTCACAAATAATGTCAGATGATAGACAGACAGACACACAGACAGCAGACAGACAGACAGACAGATAGATGATAGACAGATAGATAGATGATAGACAGATAGATAGATGATAGATAGATAGATAGATAGATAGATAGATAGATAGATAGACAGTGACAGACAGATAGATATAGATAGATAGATAGATAAACATAGATATATAGGTAGAGATAGAGATAGATATATATATAGATAGATATGTATATATATAATTGTTATTAAAACCTAATAGCTGACTTTTCTCCATGCTTGGTTGTTCTCATGACCTCCACTTTGCACAGCTCTATAACCCTAGCTATGAGCTCTCAGGTATATGCTCTTTATAAAACTTGGGTACTGTACTTGTAACCAACTGCAGGCTTAAGTAGATGTGCTTTGCACTTTTGCTCTAATTTTACTACTCTAGTTCAGACAAATGTTGTCAGCCGGACACCTTGTCCAATTTATTTTGCACTTAATCCTATTCTGATACAAAAAACAAATCTACTATATCCTTTTCACTTAAACACAAGTATCACTGCACTTGGTTTTTTAATACCTAACTGTGGTATATATATTTTCATTCTTGTTAATATAGTTTCATGAGCTCTTGGGAGCTTCTGTAATCAACAAGTTATCTCACATTGGACTTTTTTTTTTTTTTGCTTTTTTGGGTCACACCCGGCGATGCTCAGGGGTTACTCCTGGCTCTGCACTCAGGAATCACTCCCGGCGGTGCTCGGGGACCATATGGGATGCCGGGGATCGAACCCTGCCAGCATGGGCCGGCGTGCAAGTCAACAGCCCTACCCGCTGGGCTATCTCTCCGGCCCCTGGACTTTTTTAAATGTTTACTTATACTTTTGTTTATATCTAGAAATGTAATGATTGGATGAGATTTCTTCTAGAATTTAAGCAAGCATCATACACTGACAAGATAGAGTTTCTTTGACACATAACTGGGTATCACAGTTATAACTCACAGCTGGTCACCTACCTGCTTAAACCTTACTACTGGTTGTGGGTTATGGTCAGGATAATTTAGAAAGGAAAGGATCTAAGGAAAAGAAAAAATAAAAAATACTGGAAACTTTTTTCATAGTATATATTATGACCAAAAAAATAACAAAGTGAGACAAAAACTAAAGACACAGGAAAAAAAGTTAAGAATTGGGAGCTTCTGTAATCAGCAAGTTATCTCACATTGGACTTTTTAAATGTTTACTTTTACTTTTGTTTATATCTAGAAATGTAATAACTGGATGAGATTTCTTCTAGAATTTAAGCAAGCATCATACACTGACAAGACAGAGTTTCTTTGACACATAACTGGGTATCACAGCTATAACTCACAAAATAAAGTAGACATCTATGAATTCATGATGATGTAAATAAAAGAATAAGTTTGAGGGCTAATAGTTAGTTTGAAGGTTCAGGCACTGGCCTTGCAAGTGGTTGATCTGGATTTGACCAGATATTTCTTATGGTCTCTCAGCACTATCAGGAGTACTACCTGAGCAGGGAAGAAGGGGTAAGCCATGAGCAGGGGGTGTGGTTAAGAAACAAAAATATGGTTAAAAAATATGTCTAGTTGCCTCGGTATCATTAATATAAATTTTATATATGGATAGTTAGTTACTTCATTAGAACTAAAATATTACACTAGATCAATAAACAACAAAGTCAAAATGATGGCACATAAATATATTTGGACAAATACTCTATATTTAAACAAAATCATAACACACCCAATGTTGGGGAGTCATTTGATATCTAATAAATCTCTCAGGAGTGGTTTACAAAACCACTAAACTTCATCTATCCAGACTTTTTTTCTGAAAGGAAAGAAATGCTGTTGGAGCAAGACATTGAGTACAAGGTGCTGCCGTGTATGTGCCAACACTGGTTCAACCCGTGGTACATCATACGATTGCTCTGAGCACAGTTAGGAAGAAGCCCTGGGCACTAGTTTTCTTTTTAAGCAGAAAAAAGAAATGCTATCATCTGTGATTTTATATAGTGAGAATAAATACTTTTCAACATGATGTCAAAATCACTACTATAATATAGTTGACTGTTAACTTTCCTAACAATGAACATGATTTCTAGTATTATTTAATTACCCTATGGTTCCATCTCAATTTGATTTGAATTAACTTTATGCCTATATTAAACATTAGCATAAAATGTGCTTAAATATTTATCTATTTTGCTATGTAATATATAAAGATTTCTATTTCAAGATTGAAAAATATGGACAATAAGGACTGGAGAGAAAGAAATATGTACACATGATAATGCTAATAAGCAAAGTGTTAATATGTGTAAAGGATAAACAAGGGATCTTTTGTTTTGTTTTTGTAATTTCTGTGTGATATGCATCTAAACAAATGATGAATACTTAAATTTTTTCTCTATGGATTTTCTCATTGATTATTTTATTAGTGTCATATTTTAGATAAAATATTTACAAATCCAGGACATTAAATAATGAACAGTTATGCATATACATTCATGTTTTACTCTTAGCACAAAAGAATCACTTCCAGATTGGAGCTAAATGTAAACACTGCTTTGTTGAACATTTCCTAACTGGCATAGCTAAAGGCCTTTTTGCAGTTCTGGATGCCTGGTGTTTCACTTGTTCATCTTTTAAGTTGTGAGAACTTGAAAACAAACAAACAAAAGAAAACAGTTTTTACATCATCATTCCTCTCTCTACCATATGTAGTCCTGGGTAAAGGGTGAGCTTTATAGCTATCTAAATAAACGCTAATTGACCTGCATATAATCACTTGCCTTTAGGACTTAAAGAATCAGACATATTTGAAAGATACAAGATCTTTTTTGTCATCATGAAAGTGAAATTCATGTGGAAACTGAATCTAAGCTTTTGATATTACAAATATTGTCCTCTTTCCATCCCAGCTAATATGTAGAAAATAGACATTGTTATATATTCTCTTTCCTTCAAAATGGACTTTATATAGCTTGTTAAACTTTTTCACCTCCTCTACTTACAAAAGGATCTCATTAATATTTGTTTGTCTCATTCATATGTATTCTCACAGTAAAATGCAGGGATGGAAAATAGAGTCTTTATTATATTGTGGAAAAAAATGAATGTTCTTAATTACCTTTGGTCCTTCCCAGAATCCATAAGATCATTTTCTAATATAGAAATATTGTTTATCATTTTTAATGCTGACTTGAGGTTTGCAAATATAATCAGATTTATGTGCAAGTGATCATTGTACTGGAAAATAAAAGGAAAAGAAAACACAGGAATACACATTTAAACAGATAGACCAGTGGGAAATATAGCAACAAAATTTGTGCAAAGTTTTAGGATCAGATATAAGCAACTATTTTTTTGGCAGTACACTTTTAATAGAGCTGTTAAACCCACTGTAATGTTATATTTATATCCTTGAAAAGAAAGTTACAATGAAATCACCTAAATGTTACTTTTACTTTTAGGTAGCATGAATATAGCAGTTAGTATGTTCAATAAAGATATGGTGAGGCTTATATATATAAGCTTATATATAAGCTTTATTATATATAAGCAATATATATAAGCTTTTTTATATATGCTTTATATATGTATATATGCTTTTATTATATATAAGCAATATATATAAGCTTTATATATGTATATATAAGCTTTATATATATATAACCTGATATTTTCCCTTTAAGTTTCATCAGTAAATGCTCAAGATGAGAGCCTTCTACTGAGAGTGTACCACCTATCAGCAGAACCTGGCAAGATATGCATATTTTATTTGATATGCCAAAATTCAGTAACAATTATGGACCTCCATGACATTAAATGGTTTGAGACTCTTCCTGTCCCTGGAGAAAGCAGATACCCTTGGACTACACTTGCTTGCCACAGGACGTATGGAGATGTTACTGGTGCCTGCTCAGAGTAAATCGGGATGAACAATAGATGAACAATGGGAAGACAGTGATATAGTGATATATATAGTGATATATATCATATATATAGTGATATAGTGATATATATAGTGATATAGTGATATATATAATATATACATATATACATATATGTATATAGTATGTATGTATATATATATGTACATACATATATGTACTATATACATATATGTATATAATATATACATATATAGTGATATATACATATATGTATGAGTATATATATGTACTATATATCACTCACTGTCTGTATATCACTGTCTTCCCATTTTCAACTTGATCTTTCCCTTTAAGTTTCATCAGTAAATGCTCGAGATGAGAGCCTTCTACTGAGAGTATACCACCTACACGGTAGAGCCTGGCAAGCTACCCATATTTTATTTATTATGCCAAAAACAAGTAACAATTGGACTTCAATTCCATGACCTGAAGAATGGTTTGAGGTTCTTCCTGTCCCTGGAGCAAGCAGAAGCCCTTGGGCTACACTTGCTTGTGACAGGATGTATGGAGATGTTACTGGTGCCTGCTTGAGCAAATCGATGAACAATAGTAAGACAGTGATGTGTGTATCCATCTATCTATCTATCTATCTATCTATCTATCTATCTATCTATCTATCTATCTATCTATCTATCTATCTATCTATCTATCTATCCATCTATCTATCTATCTATCTATCTATCTATCTATCTATCTATCTATCTATCTATCTATCTATCTATCCTATCTATCTATCTATCTATCTATCTATCTATCTATCTATCTATCTACCTACCTATCTATCTATCTGTCTATCTATCTACATATATATGTATATATATATATAAAGAATAACTCCTATTGGTTCTCAGGGATATAACCCTGAGAACCAATAGAAGTTTTTCTTTTCTTTTCTTTTTTTGCTTTTGTGTCTGTGGTGCTCAGGGGGTCACTAATGGCTCTGCAGTCAGGAATTACTGGCAGTCCCTCTAGGAACCATATGAGATGCCAGAGGAACCTGGGTCTGATGAGTGCAAGACAAATGCCTACCAATTAAGCTCTTGCGGACATATGCCCTACACATTGTGCTATACGCTCTGGCCCCAGGGCATAGTCTAAATCACAGAGTTCACTACAGACCAGGAATATGCCACCAGGAATATCCTCTCCACCATGCAAATAAAAATAAATTGAGTTATGACAGAGCTTGCATATTATGATTAAAGCTGTTACCTCATAATTTAAACATTTAAAATTATAAAGTTGTTGACAAAATATTCTAAACTTTTAAATAGAGCAAGTATCCTATTAGGAAAAAATTAATTGCAAGATTCATGTAGAATAACTATTAGCTCTTATAAAATCACTAAATGATGTTCAAGACTTAAGCAGCTTAAGAAGCCATAGTTCATAATGAATCAATCCACATTGGTTTGTACCTTTGTCCCTTCCCTTCTAAACAACAAAATGAACTGTTAGAAGCCCTGTTGACAACTTTTGCCTATTGTGACTTTTTTTCTTCATTGACTTCTTCAGTAAAAGTCACATGACTGTCAGGGAGTCGCTAGTTCCCAGTAGTTTCCAGAACAGAAGTTCATTTCTACTTCTGAAGCTGCCAGGGAAATGGATGAAAACTCAAGAGTCCAGTGCAGTTCCATAAGGCTTTTAAGAGTACAACGAACTCCAGCACTATAATCGAATATAATGGAAAACCTCTAACTCTGGTCATAGATTATACAAGAGAGCCCATGTCTCCCAAGAGGATCCTACCAGAGAGTCCACCAACCTGGATCCTACCAGAGAAAGCTGTGCCCAATCTAAATAACATAGAAGTCTTTGTAGATGTATAATAATAAGTCAGAAGTTACTCATTCAGAGTCAAGGTGATTTCTGTAACTGCCCCTCCATCAGTGTTTACACTAGAAGAGAGATCTCATTATATGGATCCTGGCTTAAGAACATGTAAATAGACTAGACTATAGTGCAGATAAAACAGCAAAGCTCCCAAAGCTACCAAACCTGTCATCTAACACATGACTAATGGTATAAATAAAAATAGATAACTCTTCACGACTTCCCTCAGACCAGTTTCAATTTAGATTTGTAGGGGTCCACTTCAGGATGGTGTCTACGCTTGCACCCGCAAAAACAATCTGTATATCTATCCGGAGTTCTGTCTTATTGGTGAAGCAGGAGAAAGTCAGCTTCTTTTAGTACATAAATTCAGGCTAAGAAACTACTTAAGAGACACTGCAAAGGGTCATGGAGGTGAGTGTCTTCCTAAACTCATGTACTTTAGTGAGCGTGTTGGACTTTATGACATGGTTAGCTGGGCAATACACAGTATATGATGCATAGCTCAGATCACATGTCATTTGTACTACTAAATTCACACTTTCTAGTAAGAAACCAATAACAAGTCAAAAAGTGACCACCAAAAGAACTTGTTTGTTCAAAGACTTGGAAGCTCAGATGCATATCTAAGAGACTACCAACTGTTTCCAAGGAGCTTATCTATCCACCACTGGGACTTCAAGCACTGTTAGATCTTTGGAATGATGTGGTCCACATGGCAGAACATTTTCCACGGCAGTCTGGATTTGTTGTGGCTGAGCACTACTAGGGCTCATTGCCAAGTAACAGTATGCTACATCATTCAGTAAGTGAACTGGAATAACGTACCTAAGGAATGACACAGTGCCCCGAATTGCAAGAAAGACACATTGGGCATGTGACTACGACTGGAGTATGAAGGCACAGATACAGTAATTCAACTTTTCAGCATAGAATAAATAATATATCATGCTCCACATCACTGGACCCTGAGAATGTCATTAGATGGAAGCTGTTGTTTCTTTTTTTGGATTTAGTTCCTACCCTGTGACTTATGTACCTTACTGATATGTAGCAACCAGTAGTTATTTCCTGCTTAACACTTCCATTCAGTAAATGTTATAATCAATGTCAGTCATCAACTAATTGCTATAGTTGTGGAAAGAAAATGTGCTGAGGTCCCACCACAGAACTAAATTATGGTATAGGGGATACAAGCAGTTAGACTTGTTGGAAATACAACAAGCCACACAGAGTTTGTGAGCTCCCTATAAAGAAAGGAATGAAAGGCGAGAAGTGTATCAAGATCAGAATAGAAGAATGATTCAAAGAAAGAAGTTCATTGCTAGTCACTGCAAAGATGGACTCAGGATACCAATAACTCTATAGCTGGATAATCAGGAGCACCATTTGCAATTCTGCCACCTGCTTACAAACTACATTACGTTAGACTCAAAGGCTTCCATCTAACACTTTAAACTTATAATGGTGTGGGAAGTGTTTGTACTTTAATCTGGAATCCCATCTTAGGTTGCTCTTCCATATTTCGAAGGTTTTTGTGCCCACTATCCCTTATAAGTACAACCGTTCTTACATTTTAGGATTATTTTCAATGTGTGTTTGAACATTTTCTCTCTAGCCTGTGACTCTCAATTGCTATTACTGGAGAGGGAAAAAATCTGAGCAACTCTGGCTGCTATGACTCTAAGGCACTAGAGACTTAAGCAAAAAGCTCTCCGTTCTAGGTTAGAGCCAGACTGTGGCAGATCACTACTATTATGGCCAGAGGTAGTGCTCGTGGTGATGAGGGAAATTAGCTATTTATAAACTCAGAGGTATATACATTTCATGTAATTTCCTAAGTATATTTTATTAATTTGTCTTGTTATATAGTCATACCTTGCTGTACACAGAGCTTACTCCTGGCTGTGCATTAGGGAAGTAGTCCTTTTAGGGACTAAGGAGTCATACCAGGTACTGGAGGAAACCATCCTGGGTCAGGAAGCGGTAGAAGTACAGCAACATTCAGCTGCTGCACTTTCTATATGGCT